>JACEGR010008986.1:0-31133 GCA_014170235.1 Listronotus bonariensis
ACTATACTTACACGTATTTATTCTCCAGAAGAGTATTCTTAGAAGGATTTTTCAATGAGCCCCTAGACTCATGCAGACCAGTATTTGTGAGTAAACGGGTCTTAACTCTGCCGTCTATCTTATTTATGGAAGCAGCCATGTTTGTCAAACGTTATAAAGATAAATTTCCCACAGTTTCAACAGTTCATTTTTACGAGTACAATACAAGAAACAATCATGCTATATCAATAGATAATTATAGGCTTTCAGCTTATAGAAAAGTCCATTCTGCTTCGGTAGCAGTGTTTAATAAGCTACCCAAACATATAATATCTGTCTTATATATTTGGGTAACTCCCCAAAGGAATTTAAAAAATCACTGCTGTGCTATCTTTTTAATAAATGTTTTTATAATGTAAATGATTTTTAGAATTGGTTTTTTGTTGTCTTGTTTTATCTATATTTTTTTGTTGTAATATTGTGTCTTTTTTATAGCTTAGTATATTGTTGTATTAGTTAAGGTATTTAACAACTTTAATTTAAATTTTTGACAATGTTAATACTTATTTTTAATGGAAATTAATAAATAAATAAATAAATAAAAAATTTCAATACTTTTGTAAGAATCAATGATCTTTGTCCTAGTGGTTAAATGAAATATGTGGAAAAAATTCAGTTTTTTGAATTACTCCCTGCATTTTCTTTAATAATGAACCTATAATAAAAATTAGCAAAAATGCAGTACTGATAAATAACCCTCTGTAATTTCTGTAATAATCATATTGTAATTAAACTTGCAAAAACGTCCCGGGATAATAATACACCTACGTCGTTTCGTAAAAACAACGTTTTTCAATTTTGTAGATTTTTTAAACAATCTGGATCATTTATTCGTTAGTGCATTTATTGTGTATAAAATATCATACACTTAATTATATCAGTTAATATTGGAAAAAAAAGAAAACCAACACCCTCTCCCAAGCCACACAAACGTCAAAAAGTTTAAATTAAACAGGGGGTCAAATGGTACTTTATCTTAAAGAATTTAAAATTATCTCTTCATCAGATTATACTTTTCTCAAAATAGGTTTAATAGTTTCTAAGAAAATGTAAGTCTACTAAGCAGATAATTTGATACCCTTAAAGATAAGGCATCACTTGCCCTGCTTTACCATTTGAACTTTTTCATGTTTCTGTTGGTGGGGGAGGCCAATACCAGTAATGTAAGCAAGGGCCGTTTGGCAAAAAATGAAGTAGGGCCCCAAGTAAAGTATTTAAAATTTTTACGTACTCCACGCAACCAAAGAAAAATCTACGCCTACTTAAAATAAAATAAATCAAATAAGTTAAGTAAGTAAGCAAAGGCCCTATTTCTCGATCAGGGCAGTTTCTAATACTCATTCAAAAATATTCTATATTCACGAATATCAAGATTGGCTATTCATGGTTATTCATGAATACTGAAGGGCCAAAAAAATAGGTGCTTAAAAATTTTGAAGAGAGAAAAAAAGGTCCTCACCTCATTTTTTACCATTTTTTCCGTCATGGCAGTATTCGAATACTGAGAAGCTCGGTATCTGAATACTTTAAATCACAGTTTTCATATACTACTATACACATTTTAGTATTCAAATAGTCAAAAAATTTATTTGTCGAATGCAGAAAAAGTATTTAAATACTACCATTCAAAAACGGTATTCTGAGTACAAAATCCCAAATACTGACCAAAAAAGTATTCTGCCGAATACCGAATACCAAACATACAGATTTATTCGAATACTATTTGAATACCAACCAAATGTATTCTGAATATAATTCAGAATACCGAGTATTCAAAAACTACCCAACTCTGCCCCTTACCTCAGTAACAGTGTGATTATGCTCAGTTCCTATACTTATTATTTGTAGTTTGGTACCACACATTGAGGCTCTTAATGTAATATGAGCATCGCACCCTGCCCTGTAGGTACTAAAAACAAATTAAAAAAGTATGTTAATTAACTAATTTAAAAACTAATCAGTGTTTGTGAAGTATATACCTTGTAGTTTTTTTCCTTTTCCTGAGGATTTAAAGTCTCTTCCACCCTTAATACAAGCATACTTTATTTGGTAATACTTTAATTTTGGCTCTAAAAACGATTAGTTTTTTTCTTGCCGCTGAAATACTTCTGGCATCTCTTTTCCAAAAAGATGTACATTCTTCTTTTGAATATCTCTCAAGAGCTTCGACAAAATCTTCATAGGTGTCAAATGTGTCTCCCAGTTTCAGTTTTTGTTTACTGATCAGTAAAAAATAGAATATTAAACAATAAAACTAAACACATATGGCACAACAAAATGAATTATTATTAAGGTTAGGTCACCTATTATTCGGCGGTTTTTATTAGTTTTTATAAACGTTGTCGTCGGACAGCGGCATTAACCGATAAAATAAGTAAATGCCGCCGGTAGTAGCAAATAAATTTAGATTTACGGCGGTTTTCGCGTAGAGATAATTCTGCCGGAGGACGGTTTTCTTTTAATAATTCAACAATGCCTCCGCCAGCCGTTTAGCTAGTGCCTTTAAAAACAACAAAATAAAAAACGCTACTTCAATTTAAAATGTTCTGCCTTATTTTACATAAATTGTATTAAAAATAATTGACAATTAGATAACTGTTTACTTATTAGACACAACGCCGATTTTTATGCTTTTTTGGGAAGCTGATTGAATTGGTGAAGTTTGCCGACTGAAAATTTGTGATCAGCGCCACAAAAAACCATATGTCAAAAATCATCAATATCGGCTTGGTGTCCGATAAGTAATCAAGTACCAAAAATGACTGTCTTTTATAAATAATTATTGCCATCAGAGGTCAGTGGATAGGTATCTAGGCTTGAATCAAGCAAAGTGACTCACAGACTATGCAACTTCTTGTCAGATAGGTTGTAGAGACAGTATTAAAGACAATCAATGCAACAAATTGAGAAAATATCTTACCTCTGAACAAGATACAAAAAGAAAAATAAGATAAAACAAGGTTTGTTTGGACACACTAATTTTATTAACAGTATTAGTAAATATACCAGGTGTTTCAAAAACAGAGTTATCACAGTCAAGTTCTTTTTTTTAAATGGAACACCCTGTATGTTTTAGTTAGACACTTTTGTAAAATTATAAAAGTAATGTCAAAGTTAGACCTTCACTCAATCAGTTTTAGTAAAAAGTTTTTTTACATTTTTAGTCAGATCAACAGTAATTTTTGATAGCAAGTTTACCATATTTTTGAGACGCGACCTTAGGCTCAGTTCTCGTCTGGCAGTCTTGTTAGGAACTTATTTTATTAGATTATGATAAAATAATTTCGACCGGAAGCCCTGGACCCTATCTTTAGGGGTTGGCAACCGTCTCTGTATAGTAAGTAAAATTTTTAATTAACCTAAACAAAAATAATTTCATTAATTTATTTCTTTTAAAGTATTCCTAACTTTTATAATAATATGCAAGGATAGAATAGTTCTTCAAAAGTTTAATTTTCTTAAAATGTTTATTAAATATTTTTATTCTGGAGAAAAGCCAAATATTATTTTGTTTAAATGCTGTTGTTATCCCAAAAAACAGCAATAATTAGGTTTGTTCTAGCAGGCTGTAAGAAATGTTTGCAACCGTTCGGATCATGCGCATGTCAAATTTTACGTTCCAGCTGTGCCATGTTTGTAACATTATGAAATTGTTTGTTGTTCCAGCAGTAGTTTTAAAATGTTGGAAACACGTTGGAAACTGTTTAAAAAGTTTGCAAACTTTCTGACAAATTTTTGCTTGTATTGCCTGGATAATTATAATTATCTGTGGTGAGACATGGCAAGATGTGTATAAGGCTGAGGACGATAAATATGAAGGTTTTTATAATAAATTTTATTTTTATTATGATACGAGTTTTCCCCTTTTAAAATCAAACATAAAAGTTAGTCAAAATAAATACTGGATAACTCCTGAAAAGCGTAATTGGTCTCAAAAAATTACAAGATTGGTATGACTTGTACAGGAGCACTAAAAGTGTAATTATATTGGAAATATACAAAAAGCAAAAAAGTATTACAAAAAATATAATAATAATTATAAAATAGCTTACAATGACAATAAAATATATAACAGTCAGAAGAAGGTAAAAGCCACCTGGAATTTGCTTTAAAATAGTCAAAACTCTAATAGGGCTGAAGGAAATATTAACTTGTTGCATGAGGGCAACCGAACCAGAAGCTGTGGCAGAGGTGTTGAACAATCAATTCAGAGTTTATACAAATTATAGTTTAAATAATAATAAATATGGTTTATTTCAGAATAGGGCTGGCAGAAATCAAACTTCTAGTATATTTTTGGCTCCATATACACCAGATGAAATAAAAAGTTTAAATTTGGGCGTTCCACTTAAGCATTCCACGGGTCTCGATAATATACCAACAAAATATTTTACCCCTTTAAAGACAGTTAAAAGAAAACGTCTCTGCTTTTCTATGCTATCCACCACGACTCTCTCCCCCAGACCGGTTTCGCCTGCCTTACAGGACTCCTCAGTGAGGCTGTATCGAGTCGTGGTGAATAGCATAGGAAACCAGCGTCCTCTTATTAGACAAGTTTCGTTGTCCAGCGGTAGGATATTAAACCTGCCGTTGATGCCCTACTGAAATCGCATTCAGTAAATACGAGCATCAATTGTAGCGGGATGGCTATGTATGTTAAAGCAAAAGGAAAAATTCCCACTGTCTTGGTGTATAATACAAAATATTTTACTCCCTTTAAAGACAGTTAAAAGAAAACGTCCTGCTTTTCTATGCTATCCACCACGACTCTCTCCCCAGACCGGTTTCGCCTGCCTTACAGGACTCCTCAGTGAGGCTGTATCGAGTCGTGGTGAATAGCATAGAAACCAGCGTCCTCTTATTAGACAAGTTTCGTTGTCCAGCGGTAGGATATTAAATCCTGCCGTTGATGCCCTACTGAAATCGCATTCAGTAAGTACGAGCATCAATTGTAGCGTGGATGGACTGGTCATGTTAAAGCAAAAAGGAAAATTTCTTTAACTGTCTTAGATGGGAGTAAAATATTTTACTCCCTATTAAAGACAGTTAGAAGGAAATTCCTCTTCCTTTTGCTTTAAGCATACATAGCTCACCCCGCTACAATTGATGCTCGTATTTACTGAATGCGATTTCAGTAGGGCATCAACGGCAGGATTTAATATCCTACCGCTGGACAACGAAACTTGTCTAATAAGAGGACGTTGGTTTCCTATGCTATTCACCACGACTCGATACAGCCTCACTGAGGAGTCCTGTAAGGCAGGCGAAACCGGTCTGGGGAGAGAGTCGTGGTGGATAGCATAGAAAAGCAGGACGTTTTCTTTTAACGTCCACAGGATGCAATAATTAAGTCCTTAAATTTAATAATAAAAGAGCTTGATAATGGTAGGCAAGTTAGTGGCATCTACTTCGACCTATCAAAAGCATTTGATTTAATAAACAATTACTTGCTTCTTCAAAAGTTGGATATTTACGGCATAAGAGGTGTTGCTAACGATTTGATTAGATCCTATCTTAGTAACAGAACCCACACGGTATGTATAACTTCTTATAATTCGGGTTCAAAAATGTGGTTTACTCTGAACCTCTACCAGTAACTTCTGGGGTCCCTCAGGGGTCAATACTTGGACCGATACTATTTCTATATGTTAATGAACTGGGAGATTCGTTGGGAACGGATTTTGTTTTTTAGTTTGCCGACGATACCTCCTGTGTTGTAGTAAAAAATCCAGTGAAATATTATCAATTCAGTGGCGGCTATTCAGAACATAAACATAAAAACATAAAAAAACATATTACCATTATTCAATTCATTTTTCTCATTTCTATTCCTTATTTGTAAAATTCGCCATGAAAAATCTAGCATATAAACGCGACATCGTAATCCGCGATAGCAAGTGTATTGCAAATTAAAAACGGACCGAAGTATACACCTCAGGCGGAGTTTTGTTTACGCTTTGACGCTCCGTTGCCATGACAACGCTATACTTGCTGGCGGCCAGAATCCCGGGTGGGAGTATCAGGTGTATTGCTTGGTAAATCGCTAGCCTTAAAAAGATAGTATAGGTTTTGGTCGTTTCGTTGGTTTTCACGTATGATTTCGGTTGTTTCCGTTTAAGTATTATTCGCGACAGTGATTTTTCACAGGTAGAAATTAAAGGACAGTACAGAGTACTTCTCTATAAAATATTAGATGATATTTTGATGGAAATGGAAGTAAGATTCGAAAATTGTTACAAACTACAATTTCTTTGTCTTGCTGATACTGCAAAGTTTGGCCAGTATAACCAAGCTTTTTTTTACTGATTCTTTTCAAAATTTATTGGAGATATATGCCGAATCATTTTCAAAAAATCAGCGGCTCAAAAATAAACTTGACCTAATATTTGCTGATGAAAGTTATAGAAATATTTCATTGCAGCAATTAGTGAAACAAGTTGGCGCAAATAAAGACATTTTTACCGCGTATAAACTTTTTTCGCTCATTTTAACGATACCGTCGACAAGCGTGTCAGTGGAACGGAGTTTTCTTGTCTTAAGCGTTTAAAAACTTTCTTAAGAAACACTATATTCCAAGATAGACTTTTATCTTTGGCCAATATTTCAATTTAAAAGGAGCTTCTACAGGAACTGATAAAAACTCAGCCATTTTATGAAGATATAATTGATAATCTGCTGCATTAAAAGATAGAAGGATTGTGTATAAAATTTAGGGAATTTAGATACCAAGACTTTTTACTTAGACTTTTGATAGTTGAGTATTTTCAATTTTGCTAAAATGGTGAGTGCGCTTTTTCCCTTCCTGCACTACACCTGTTTTTAGACCCGCGAGCCGCCACTGTATCAAATATGAAAAATTAGTGCATAAATAATTCATTGGAGCTCAATACTAAAAAAACCTGTGTTGTATGTTACAAAACCAAAATCCAGTCATTGTACATTAATTTGACAGGTAAAACAATCCCTCAAATAGACAGAGTTCTTGGGTCAAGAGATCAAGTAAGTGTGGAGAGCCTTAAAGTTTACTATTTTGCCTATGTACAGTCAGCAGTCATAGGATATTCATTTCCCAAAAGCGTGTTGTAAGACTAATACTGTGTCTTTCTTCTAGTAAGTCCTGTAGACAACATTTTAAATTATTACAAAAACTAACAGTTCCTGGTTTATATATATTAAATATGTCTTTATTGCAAGAAAGAATTTACATGAATTCCCAAAAGTAGGATTTCTACAACAACATGACTACAATAGGCCGCAGCAACCTTATTTTACCCCAGCACAGAACTAAAATATGAAAAAAGTCCTTCTTATAATTTGTTAAGATCTTTAATGCACCCCCGAACATTATTTATTTCTGGATAATGTTTATAACAATTTATGCGTTTTTGCGATTGTTGCTAACATGTTTCTAACATTTGGCTGGAACAAACCCATTGACATATAGTGTATTACATATTTATCATGTTGAATTTACTAGAACTGCCAATAAAATTAGTGGCCAAACAAAAATTGTTTGGCTTAAGTTTCTTTTATGTCTTGTACAGGGCGCTATCAATTTTGTGTATAAATAAAGTTGGGACACTTCTATATACATTAACAAAAATTTGCTACCATGCGATGAATTATGCGATCGATCATACATCAAACGCGGTCCAACGACAAATTTTCGGCCGGCCAAAATTTTATCGGAATTCAACAACGCAGATTATGTGATTTTTTAAATAAATAAAAATTTAAAAAAAAAATAAAAAATAAATTAATAACACTGATTCTGATTCGGAAATGTTAAAACTAACTATCAAGCATACCTATATGTCACATTTTATCATTGTAGTACTTTTAAAGTTTATTGTAAAAAAAATGTAAAAATGGTGTATCCATTGAATAACTAAATAAATAAATATTGTTCCGACGGTCGAATAAACTAAAACTTGAAAAACTGTTGCATAGTCTGTGGGTCATTTACAATTATTAACCGGTTTTCTAATAAAAATTATATAATTTTGGACACAGTTTTTTAAGGTTAATCCGTTTTGTTTTAATTTCTCCCTCTGGCTCTTCTTAGGCAAGTTACACATAAGTAGGTACCTACCACACTTCGTTGTAATTGACACCTAAAGTATCTTCTAACATGATATCTTCTTCTTTTTCGATTAGCTCTATTTTTACATTGTTTAATATGGATTCAACCTGATTTGAACAGCCTGGCTCATCGGATCTGTAAAGAAAATGTAAATAATACTTTTTTTTTCTTAAATTCTTTAACCTACTTTAAAAAATATATATATAAGTACTTACTAAAGCTACAAGATTTCATAAAAGTCCTAATAAGATATTTAGAATTATATTAATATAATGGGCCATATGAATAAAAAGAAGCAAATGCTTTTGCTTATAAGTAAAAGTTAATGATCATAATATAGAAATAAAGAAGGATTTACTTCAAACATATGAGCATTTGCTTACAAGTGCAAGTATTTACTTATAGAAATTTCGACATTCATGATGCTGCTTTTCAGTAGCTTTAATTTTCTATAAGTAAATACTTGCACTTGTAAGAAAATGCTCATACGTTTGAAGTAAATCCTTCTTTATTTCTATATTATAATTATTAGTTTTTACTTATAAGCAAAAGCATTTGCTTATTTTTATTCATATGGCCCAATGTAAAACCCTAAACAAAAACAGATACTCAGACCCGAATTTTCTATTCATAGGTAGACCCACTTTCCTATTCATAGGTCGTTCTATCAACTGTCGCAACTACACAAAAAAAAATTTGTGAGATTACAGCATTGGAACTGGGTTATTTTTAAGCCACAATCAGATGTGACAAAATAACAATGGTTTTAAAAAAGTTGTGTGAAAAATATTTGTAAACTTACATACCCTATGTATATGTGATATTACCCTAATAATGTAATACTGCTTTTTAACTATTAAAAATAGTATGTACAGACTATCTACGGATGGGGTTTACAAGAGGACAAGTGGATAAAAAAATTATTTTTGATACAAACTTTGCTTGCAAAAAAATATGATTACCAAAGAGAAAATGTTGATTTTGTATACAGGGTATACAAAACTTGAAAAAAACATGATTTTTCGCCAGGAATAAACCATCTTTATTTTTCAGTTTTAAGCAAAATAATGGTTTAAAACATTTATTTGGAATATTATTTTGAATGACTTTATTAATGTTACAGGGGTATCAAAAAGTTTCAGAATTTGATTTTGAGTTATCGAAATGATTGATTTTTAATATTTATAATAAAATGACCTAAAAACAACACAATTATTCAGCTGTAAATGAATGTAATCAAGGCATTTTCATTAAATTAAGAAGTCCAATAAAATTTTGTATTATATACCCGTGCAACTAAAAGATATAGCATTCAGTCCCTGTTTGGAGAACCTTAGGATAATGAATCATCTGCAAAAAAAAGGCAGAGTATGATAAAATAAGGCTAGATCGTTAGTCTACTTTGTTGATGGGTATCGCAGAAAACGAAAAGTTTCTTACTAAAAATCCTTTCAGAACCGTGATCAACGCCTTAAAAATAACCGTAAGTATACCAAATTTGGTCAAAATAGGAGTTGACCCCACTTTTGAGACGGTTACCTTGAGTTTAAACTTGTAAAATAACAAAGATTCCTAACAAAAATGTGGCTAGTTTTAAATCAGAAATAAATACTTACTTCTGCATATATTCCTTCCCGTCGCTGGTATTAATCGTATCAATAAATTCAGAAACATCTGAATCTAACATCTCCTGCTTAATAGCAGTAAAAATGTTAGGTATTTCCATAGTTTTAAATTGCAATATGCTAACGGTGTCTTCTTACGAAAGTACTTCCTGAATTATTTTACCAACAGAAATATAAATCACAACAAATAATTATCCTGATATCAGGAAAGTTAATTTGTGATATTAATTAATTAATTTTAACCAAAGATTCTAAAAAATCAAAACAAAGCAAAAAACAAGGGAGTAACTACTGTATCCCCTAACCGTGCAAACATATTCATTCAAACGGAACGGTTCAACCGGATAGCTACCTCTAGTAAGTATAAGCTCGATGGTTCCAACTGGTTCCAACTTTTCTACACTACTATACAGGGTGTTCTTAAAGTTGTTTAACACTTTTTTAAAATTGCACAACTTTATATACCCAGAACCCTACAACCATGTATAGATACAGTACCGTCAAAGGCTACTGCGATTGAAATGATTGAAAGTAAATCTCTTGCAACCTTCCTGCATGCAATTTCTTGCAATGCAAAGTACCATCTCTCGGAACACTGTCCAACTTGGAGATGCAGAATTTTACAGTGGCCGAAGATATTTCTTTCAAAGCTAAGTGAGATCACCTACCGCAGACCGCCTGAATTATTTTTGTCTAATGGGTACGGTTTTTGTTGCAAATTAGGCTTTGCAATAATTAAAAATAAAAAATTTTAACCCCCAAACCACTGCATTTTTATCTGGGATTTCAAGCAGAGCGCTCACATCGGCCTGCTTTCTTGTAAACTAAAAGTCCCCAACATGACCGATCTTCTAACAATCACAAACCCCAGTTTAATTAATTAGAATTTTTATAATTAATAAAACATGCCAAAATATTGAAATCCGGCAATTTGCATGAATCATTAGGAGGCGTACCCATGAATCATTCACTGATCGAAAAATTCTCGGGTCGCCAAATTCTGTGTCACGCAAACGTTTTTAAATATTTTGGAAAAACTTTTATTATGGGAAAACTATCGAATAGATTTTTCTTTTTAATTTTTATACTAATAGATCTAGGAATTACCTATATTTTGATATATCATTTGGCTTCCTAGGGCTTTAAATAAAGCCAATATAAATTAATTACTGGAAAAAATGCTCCAGAAAAAGCGTCCCTCCGCGGGAAAACCGCTGGGAAAATTTTATTTATAGAGGGTTTGGATTAAGGTTTGGGAGTTAGATAGGGATTTATTAAAGCTAAATTTTAAGATATCGTAAAGGGTTCTACGTTAATTGGGTCGCGAGTAAATTAAGATTTAAGGGTCGCGACGTTAACAAAATCTTCAAAATTTGCGATTTTTTAAGGGCCGTCGCGAGATTCATTTCGGGGTGAAATAAGCTGCTTCGCGATTGGTCAGAACCACTTTTTAGGCTTTCGGAACCCGCCGGAAAAATATAAAAAACCGTGTTTTTACGGAAGACAAGAGATTTTGTCTAGACTTAGTTCACGTCACATCGAGACTTATAAAAAATCTCTCAGCATCCCTAAGTGCGTTTTAGGCCTCAATTGCTGATCGGTGCGCCTGTTAATCGTTCATAATACACCCTAGACTTGCACATACTAGGTGAAAAGAAGGATTAGCACTTGTGAATTGGCCATTCTATTTCAAAAGCCAGTTGGTATTTGGTAGAATTTTCTTTTCTGAAGAAGTAAAAACTAATTAAGAAGATATCGCGACGCGGTTTAATTAACGGGTGATTAAGAGGTAAAAGAAAGTCCGCGGAGTACGTGATCTGCCTACGACCGTACTCAGGAACTGGGATAGTGCTCTATCGTTCCTAGGTAAAAAGCTTTCTTCTGAAAATCCGTTTCTAAGTTTTTCCGAGCCCCTACGAAATTCAGCTGGTCCATAATTGTTGGTCAGTCCGAAGATTAGTTTGGGATAGATCTCATAAAACTACTTAAAAACCGCCAAGCCAATGATAGTTTTCTTAATTGATCAATCAGTTAGTGATTTTGCTCCAGAAAAGTCAAGACCTGGTTCGCACGCCCCGGCACCTACAGTACTTTCATTTCAAAAGACATTAAGATTTGCTGATTTTGATTTTTTGCTAATTAAAAGCCGTGCAGTCCGAAGAAATCAGATAAATAACTATAAAGTTCCTGATTGAACATTTTTAATTAGTGGTTAATTTTAAAACTTAGTATTAGGAAAACTCTTTTTCCTTTATTTTCTTTTTATGTATTATTTGTTAAGTCTTTAATAAGACGTATAATCAGCTAAAAATCTTATTTTATTGTAATTAGCCATTTTAGTGCTAATTTTAAAATTAAAACTTTTTATTAATTAGTCTTTAGTTTTTAAGTGTTAATTTTTTGTATTTCTGAAGATTGAAAGCTTCTTTATTTTGGGTTTGATTACACTTAAGAGTCGTTTTCAAAATTCGTCAATTACTTAGATTGGATTACTTTTCTAATTAATAGACTAATTTAAATTTTTATTTAGTCTTAGACTAAACTGGATTAATAACTTAGCTATCTAGGAGGTATAGCTCGTTATATAAGAGCAAAAAGCTTTCAATTTTGTTTGATTTTGATTATTGTTATTGTGTTAAAATTAATTTACATAAAAAATTAATTCAAACAATTAACGATCACTCGTTAATTATATAAACAATTAACCCAAGAGTGATCATGTCATAAACACTAGAAGTGAAACCCGCCACAAAACATTAGTGCCGCGATAGTGAAAAACAATTAAAATAAGCACAATTAGGACCTTAGGTGCTAAAAGGTTTTAGGCATTAGCAAAGTTAGTTTGCTAGGGCGAAAATAGAATAATTAGTTTATAGAGCCATTGTACATATTAGCTTTTAAGTTTCCTATTGTAAAGAGCTCTATAAAAACGTAAGGACTTCCCTTCTTAATCCCTTAAGGACCGACTGTCCAGAAATTTCGTTCTTAGTGCCTATTCCATATATATAAAAATGTTCTTTGTTAATTTCATTATGGAAAATAACTTTGAATCCAAGCATGCATCGTTATTCATCAGAGGCTAATTTAGCCCAAACAAACTTTACTCTGTCCGGCACGACTTCCTTTAAATAATTCCAGTCACATTGGGGCGGCGAACATAATTCCAGGTTCGCCGGGTGGAAGGCGGGTTTTCCCTCATCCTACGGGATGAGAGGCCATAAATGTGATCTCCCCCGATATGACTCATTCCAATGAGTCCGACAATTTCTTAATGTATAATAATTCAATTAGTGATCAGATTTTTAAGGCCGCCACGCAGGAAGAATTCCAAACAGGAACGTCCGGGAATCCGGGAGGTTGCTAAAGCAGATCAGGTAAAATTTTCTGAGACGCTTAGCGTCGCATCTGATGACAGCCTCAGTGGGGTGTACCCTTTCAGGCCGGCTACCCTGGATCTGGTAATAAAATGAATTCAGGATGACAAGCTGCGTTCGCGGCGTGATCCAGACATCTTTAAGCATGGGTGCAACCAACCTGCACTGAAACAGAGCCTACACGGTCAAGATCGCGTCGCGCATTGGCAACGGTTTAGATGATAAAAAGCGAAGATATTGCAGAAACGTAGTAGTTTATTGTCCATTACGCCATCTATCGGTATGTCAAAAAAACTATTAAATATATATAATATTTTTTATTAACACGTCTTTAAAACTTTTAATAAAGTTTTAAAACAAAATGTTTACAGCTCCTAACAGTCTACTTGAATATCTTTGCCTTCTCGACTAGCCATCACCAATTAATCACACAACACACACTTATTAGGTAATGAAATACATTTAATTATGTCTATTAAAAACTCTTTTTTTTAAAAAGAAACTAAAAAGCTAGAAAGCTCACGTAGAAAACAAATGCACACAGCGGTCACCTCGGTCGAAATTAACGTAGCTAATTTTACCATCATTTATTTTTTATTCGTTCCAAAATACATAATAAACATTTTGTTTGACCTAATTTTTATTTGCATGATATTTTAACAATAAAATGTTATGAAAAGGCCATTTCCTTTAAATTATGTAAAAACATAAAATAATGTTGTTTAGCTGCCATTATAAATAAAACAGATCAAAAAAATTGCTTTAATGTTAGTTAATACCAATGTTAATAATATGGTTTAAAAAGTATGAATATCGTTGAAGGTTTGCCTTCAAAATCCAATATTTATTTGCCTGCAACAAAAACGCGTGCTTTATTTAATCAGGATTGGTATGCCCGCCATTTTGTATGCTTGCCGGCAATTCGCCTAGCATGTACAATTTATTGGCAATTATGTTTATTTAGGTTCGACTTTTTAATGCGTATAAGATGTTGGCATAATATTGCCACTAATTGCCAATGCTTTACCATCAATGCCGATATGAAATGTACATTGCCGCAAATATGTTTGGTAAGTTTAAAAATTCCGAGTATTTCCGGGGATATCCAGAAAAATAAAAACAAAAAATAAGAAATTTTGTTCCTGGTCATATTTAAAATCGGATTTTTAAAATAAATTGCACTTTTGCATTGCTACTTTTTCTGCTCTATCTAACGGTGCTATTATTGTTTGAAATGCGACCTTTCGTTTTCGTGGGACAAACGACATCAACTTATTGGTAAGGAAAACAAATTATGTACCACCAACTTAATTATTTGTTTTTAAGGCTTTTCTGATATTTTAGATAAATTACAACTTTAAATGATCAAAGATGTTTTGCTTGTTGTTAAATTTACCCGACTAGAAAAAAGCTAAAACAAGTTCCATATAAAAATTGTTATAGTATAGGTAAATAATTTGATTATTTATTATTTATGCATTTTTAAAAAATAAATGTTACTATTTTTACCGAATTCTGAAAAATTCAGGTCTGTATAACGGTTAAACCAGAATGTAAACTCGAAATAAAAATGGCTTTAAAATTTCGATATTAAAATATCAGGACCGTATTTAAAAAATGTAAATAAGTATTGCTAGGGGTTCTCTTAAGTTCTGCTTGGTTCATTAAAGTAATTAATTAACCTAAAATGCAGAATTAGGTGTTTTTATTATTTTTTTAACTACAGGTCCGTATTAAGATAAACCCCAATGTATGATAAATCATTGAATTTTTAATAAAGTCGGCTTTTAAATTTTAATATTAAAATATCAGGACCGTATTTAAAAAAAATACAGTTGGCGATAGTCGTCGCATTTCAAATAAAATACCACCATTGGATAGAGCAGAAAAAGTAGCGATACAAAAGTGCAATTTATTTTAAAATCAGATTTTTTTCGAATATTTCCGTAAATACTTGGAACTTTAAAAACGGCATATTACTAGGCACATAAAACCTCAACCACGGCAGAAAATAACAATCGGCAGTTTAACTCACTGACATTTCCATTGTATTATTTTTACAAAATTTGACCTTGAAGTCGCCATTGCAAGAAAGCAGTCAGAGCCGGATTAAAATATCTGTGTAATCGGCCCGCCGAATACATAACATAAATGACAAAACTATAACCACTGAATATGTTGCTATGTTTTGTTTGAAAACAAGAGTTATTTAACGATATCTGCAAATGAAATAGTCATTCTGATCCTAGTATCGCTCTTAAGGCTTCATAACAGATTTTAATACGTTTTTAAATAGTCAAAGTGGAAAGGAAGATTTATGTATATAATATTATCGAAAACACTGCAGAAGTGTTTAAAAAAATGTTTATATTTAAGGCACACTATTCGTGCGTCCCACAATGAACAGAGTGATTCAAAAAGATTATGTATTATAATATCAAAAAAAAATATGTGAGAAATGTTTAAAAAAATTTATATTTTAAATTTATTGACGTTACTATTTTCGGCGGACACAATACGTTTCAAATGAATAGAGTAATTCGAGGAAGGACTATATTGTGATAATCAAAAAACAGCATATACAGGTGTTTTAAAAATGGTTTTGTAAATTCAACAATACAAGAGATAGATAGGTAATTTAAAGAAGGGTTATATCTGTAAAGCATATGCAGAGGGTTTTAAAAAAATAGTTTGGTAAAATTCGATACTCAGTTTTGATAATGATTTCATTTTAATCGTGAAGGTTTAAAGCAGAAGAAGTTCAAATGTATAATAATATGAAAATAACATGTTAAAAAATAATTTACGTACAAAACCGATATTATAGTTTGGTGAAACTTCAATGGCACAATATTAACGGATTACGATAGTTTACAATATGGAATTCAACGACTACATGTATAAGCAGAGTCGCTTTCCCAAACTCTATCTGTATGTATGCCCCAGATGTAAACAATCAGCGGATTTTAATCTTCGGTTTCAATTAATGAAAATTGATTTAAGAGAAGATTTTATATGTATAGTGGATTTTGGTTAAATCTAAATCTGGTTAGATAAAATTTAATGCGTACAGCTTAATGTGTAAGAGGATGAGTGGTAAGAATAAAACTACCAGTAGCCAATGTGGTTCAAAACTGTATTCGAAAATACGATATAAACATGAGAATCAAGAAAATGTATGTTTTCAAACCGTTGCGCTAAGTTATTAGGTTATGATTATGATTTTTGATTTTAAATATTATGTAATTCTTTGTTTACATAATCGAAAATAAACATTTTTCACTTGACACGGCCACGTTAAGAGTCCGCTGAAAAATTACCAAAAACAAAGATTTAATGAGTACGATACATACGCCCGCCCGACAAAGATAGCGCCACTATTGTTTTTTTAAACCATTGTCCGGGATGTATTCAAACACGAGCAATACGCGACGTATTACGACGTCACCTGTTAACAAGAAAATCATCAATTTTAGGGCGAAGAACCAATTCTAAAACGGTATTTACCAATCGGTTATGTTGACGTTTAAACAATATGTATTATAATACTGTAAGTTGTCACTAATTATTACCGCGGGTGATAATTGGTTGAACGCCTAAAATTGCTGAAAGTGTGTTTTTAAAATATTTTGAACCGCACCCTCAACGACATTTGAAAAAAACTCCGGACTTAGAATCATTAGTACAAGATCTTTTGCATGGACTACCTGTACAGTAAAATGAGTGCAAAGCAAAAAAATAGTTCGGTCCATTTTCTCCTGGGACTCTCGATCTTTCGTAAACAAGTTTTTACAATAGGTAGAACCTCCTCAACGGACCCAAGAAACAGCTTCAAGAATAGCTCTCAAAAGTAACTTATGTTTTCCTGATGTTGAAAAAGAAGGTAACAAAGCAGATAACCTTTAAGAAAATGATAACATGGGATGTAAAAAACAAACAGAGTTACAATCAGTCATATAAAGAAAAACCATCTTTCTCCCAAGAGAGCCAACCTAATAACCCTTAAAGGAGGACAACGAGTCTCTTCTAGCCAGGCAAACAATTCCTGAAGGGGTGAGATAAACTTTTCTTTCTGTCCCATTTCCTGCAGACGCGTTTCTAAACAAACACCTAAATGTGGAAAACAAATACCAGGTGAACTGAGTAAGAAATGCCGAAAAGGGCACATGTAATGTGCACACCTACAGAAAACCTGATTTTATTAAATTTTTTCTTGAGAATTATACCAATTATTAAATTGAATCTTCTGAAAAATTACAACGAAAACATAATATTTTTATTTAAATTACAATAATCATTCAAATAACTTTTTCAGTTACTAAAAATATTTTAAATTTGCCAGTTTAAATCTTCTTCAAATTGTTATGACGAATAAGGTGCTTTCTTAAACTGCTTGCATATTTTGTTTGATATTCACATTTATTGCACTGGTGCATTACAACTTCCTGGGGATTTTTATGACGTAAAGAGTGAGATTTTAGATCTTGTTGTCTTTTTGATTGATAATTGCATTCATTACACTTATGCATTTGCAATTCGCTTGGGCTCTTGTGATTAAGAAGATGTCTTTTTATGAGATTTTTATATTTTGTTTTATAATTACATTCATCACATTTATACATCCGAACTTCATCAGGATTCTTATGGCGTAGAGCGTGGTCTTTTAAGGAATATACATTTCTTGTCTGAAAATTACATTCAAGACACCTAAACATTGGTACTTCACTTGGGTTTTTATGGCGGTCAAGATGCACCACTAAATACTTTTTGCAGTTGCTTGATAATCGCATTCATTGCACTTGTACATCTGAACATCCTCCAAATTTTTATGCCGAATAAGATGCTTTTTTAAATTAAATGAATATTTTGTTTGAAAATCACACTGATCGCATCGGTACATTGTAACTTCGTCAGGATTTTTATGACGAAGCATATGCACTTTTAAATCCTTTTTACGTTTTGGTTGATAATTACATTCAGGACATTTCCAACTTACTTGGTCGCGGATCTTGGGTAATCCAATTTGACTGCCGAAAATATGACTTTCTGAAATGGATATGTCTTCTGTCTTGTCTTTGGGCTTTTTGCATGAACTAAAAGAGAAGGGAAAATATTGTGACTTTTTCAGACAAATGTTCGTAATAGATTAAATATCTTAAGGATTACTGTTTGGTATGATACTTTTATTATTATAATTATTATAGTATTAGACTTTTAAATTATTCATATACTGAGTTAGTAGAAAGTACCGCAACTCCTAATTGTTTTTAAAACTTTTAAAGTTCCATTTACCACATTTGGTATCTAAGATGTTTTGGGCATGTGGAATTGAATAATGATATTCTTACTGTTTCCAGATTTTCCAGTTTTGTGCTACATGATTTTTTGTTTTGTTTTTTAAAATGGAATTCCTCATTTATTGCATTAATTTGGGCGGGTCAAATTGAATAGGTGTAAATTGTAAAATGTAAATTTATATAATGTTGGCTATGTTAGTTGCTTAGATGTGATATAATACAATATCGGCAAAAAGTATTTGACAGCCTACAAATATCTATGAAACCGCTAAAGCTGTGTTTACAAAATTTGATATTTGGTTGTGTCTAGACATGTTTAAGGCATTGTTACCAAATTTTAATAAAAATATGGTGTTGTCATATCTCAGCAACCGGTAAGGAGTTTATTTTGAACATTTAAAATCTTACTTAAGTTGAATCGTCCATTTCATTGCAATCCAAATAAGTTGACCATTCCATTTAAAATTAAAAAAGTATTATGTATAACGCAAAACTCGAAAATCTGGTAAAAGACGATATCACTGTTCAATTCTACTTACCTACAAATCTTTAATTACTTAATTTTGTAAACGCAGTCTAAGCGGTTTTAGGAGTATTTGACCGTTTCTGTACTTAGCAACTAGTAAATATGGAAACTTTGAGAACTTATTAAATTTAGCCTACTCTACTTATTGCGATAAAAATAAATTGAGCATATCATTTAAAAAAATACGTGTAGCACAAAACCGAGCAATATGGCAACGGTACCGACATCACTGCTACATCACAGTATCGTATTTTTGAAATATAGGTTGATAGGTTTAATTCAAATTCAAATTTATTCAATATTTTACATTCAACATAATTAACAGTTTTAATATCTAATTCTTTGCGTTTGTTTTCCATGGTCTTCTTTAACTAACTTTATACATTAAAATCATAATTGTTCTCCGTTATTTGAAATATTAACGTGTTATTAAGACCTAAACAAAAAGTTGTAAGGAAAAACATAAACAGAATAAATTAATTTAATCTTAAGACAGATATATTTCTTACTCTTTTTGCATTATTAAATTAAATAGTTCATTTCAAAAGGCACTTAAATTAAACATTTTTAAAACTTGGGTTCTACAATAAGGTTAGCTTCTTAAATAAATCATATTTTTCTTGTAGTTTGTATCTTATTGACTTATGTTTAAAAAAACAATTAAGGAGTAATAATAAATGGTTTTGCACTATTGCAGCTACTTACTTAAATAATGAAATTGATTTTACCACTAAATAAATATACATACATATCAGTACAAATGACTATTGACCTAGGGTCCTCCAGCCTTGGTCAAAATATTTTTTCTGAGGTGCTCAATTTTTGACCTATATATCTATTTTTTTGAAATCTTTTAATTGAAACACCCTGTGTATTATTTCTCGGGTTAAAATGCTTAAAAAATTGCCTTTTCAAAATTACATCACACTTTTCAAATCTGTTTGAGATATTGCATATTTTGTCATTTATTACTGATATTGGCAGAGTAGGTCATGAAAACAGTTATCATATTGTACTTTAAATCATCCGGTAGTAACTTGTTTTTATCTAATTTTATGGCGAAAAATCATTTAGAATAATATCTAGTAACTTAGATAGGGCAAAGAAAAATTATTTTTTTGAGAGTAAATTACTAATGTTGTGTTGATGTTTGTTTCCTCAAGAACTTTTTAAGCAGGTTTTATTAATACGTTGTACCCCAATGTAACAAACGACGATTATTTTTACGCATGCAGGTAAATTAAAGATGATCATTGAAAACAAATGCAAAGCGCTTTCACTATAAGGCTATATTGTAGAAAGCTTTGCATTTGTCTTTCATTGATCATCTTTAAGTTACCTGCATGCGTAAAAATAACCGTCGTTTGTTACATTAGGGTACAACGTATTAATAAAACCCGCTTAAAAGTTCTTGGGGCAAAAACATGAACACAACATTTTAATTTACTACCGTACATCTTTTTCTTTTACCCCTATTTGCTACTAAATTATTCTAAATGATTTTTCGTCATAAAAGTAGATAAAAACAAAAGTTACTATTAAGATTGTTTAAAATAAAATATGATAACTGTTTTCATGACCTACTCTCTAGCCAATATCAGTAATAAATGACAAAATATGCAATATCTCAAAACGAATTAAAAGTGTGATGTATTTTGAAAGGTAATTTTTAAGCATTTTAATACTAAAATATATATGGGTGTTCAATTTAAAGTTTTCAAAAAAATTAATAAGTCAAAAATTGATCACCTCAGAAAAAATGAAGGCATTTTTGCAAGCTGTATAATATTGCTGTAAAAAGTTTTTACAGATTTAAGGAATCTTCAATAAAAAAGTTATAAAGGATTGAAGAAAACGCACGAAATTAAGAAACACGCTGTAGCGAGTAAACGACTACAAGATAGTGAATTGCGATTTTCACCAGTAAGTTTGGCATGTCTTTTTTGAGCTGTAAAATGGTAGGTTTGCTATGTGAAACATCCAGAACCATGAGTTTCCTATAAAAAGCATTGCTAAATTCCACCATCTCCGCACAGTTGTTATTCAGTTAATCAATCAATCAAATTTATTATTTAAATACACTTATGTACTTTCATTCACAAAATAAAAAATATTAAAATTGAGATTAATTAATAATATAACATATAAGGACATCTAAAATTAGACATAATAGAATTAAAATTTTTATTAAAGACATATAATATTTATGAGACACTGTATTAATTAAACAGTTAAAATACAACCTCAGACTTAAAATCATGACTTACCTGAGTTCATCTTCCCCCTTAAAATCAACTTTTTATCCGTAAGAACTATTTTTAAACAAATATTCCTCATTTTCAATTTCTTCGTTTATAGGTACCTCATTAACACTCACAAAGGTATGTTAGGATGATCTGGTCTTAAAAATATATAAAGGATGTTCTAAGGTAGTAATACTCACCAAAATAAGCTACAAAATTAGGAACTTAACTTTACAGAAACAACATGCAAAAATATATGTTCTTTAAAGAACGTCAAATGATTATATAAGAACATTAAAACATTTTTAGTGCCGCATAGTTTAAGTGTTTTCTGTCGTTATTATGTTCCAGTTGTTACCGACAGAAAGATGGCTCAAAAGTTTATATAAACCATGAATTCTGCAAATTCCTCGTTCACAAGATACAGAGTGTTATACATTGTAAAAAAAAATAGTTCTTTAGAGACAGCAGGGCTAAAAGCATTTATTTTTTAAAAACTAATTGATATATCGAACTAAAAATGAAAAATAAATAATAGTTTCAAAACTAAAAACACGCTTTTATGCAAAACTGAACTAAAAATTAGAAAATAATTTTTCATTACAAAGAGTTTGTCACTTCAGAATAAAAGCGTAAGTGCTTAATATATTAAATGTTTCATAACTTATTCCCTCGCAAATATCTATGAGGGAAAAGTTATGAAAAATAGTAAAAATGCACCCCACGCTTTATCTCTGAAGTTTTTAAATATCTATAACCCAATTTTGTTTTAATTTGTCAATGGTATTTGTGGCATTAGGGAGAAATTTACCACTAACCCTATTACATTATTTCCAGTGGCATCTCTAGCGGCAACTGAAAGAATATTTGTAACAAAAACGGTACGCCACGGGCAGTGTAAAGGTGTGTCAAATTTATATGCTTTCTTTTTGCTGCGTCCAGACTCAGCAACAATTCGCCGCGATGAATAGTGCGCCACATAGCCCCACATGGCGCGGATGTGGACGTGGACTGAATTCACGTCGTTCCAAGGGCTTGGGGAATGATTCTGCGGTGATTTAGAACTTGTTGGTTTTTGCATCAAAAGAGCGCGCAAATAGGTTGGTTTGTTCGGACGAATCTTTGGCGAATTGTTGCGAAAAGTCTGGACTCAGCTTTAGATATAAGCAAAATAAAATTATTACGACTATTTTATACTTGACCACGTGAGTTTCGGTTTCGACCGAAACTGAAGCCATGGCCGAAATTTCGGTTTTGGTTTTGGCCAGAAAACCAGTTTCGGTTGGACTCTAAGTTTTAGACCATTAAAGAAGCATTGCACTTTTTTAAGAAAATAGGTTTTATAATTTTTTATTAGCAATTATGTAACAACAACAATAATACTTATTTAAATGAGGTTTATATCCAGTCTAAAAAAATTACCAAAATAAGTGTTTTCGAATTTTTCAGTTTTTTGAGAAGACTTTATCTTCAGAACTAAAAATTTGTGAACCCATGTTTATATGAACTTTTCTCTGTATTTTTAATGAAGACTCTGCCCTTAATTTTTTAACAACCCTGTATATTTACAATAAATTTTAAAAACACATTGCATAGTGATAAAATATTTATTTTCCCAGTTACCACAGTTTTGTCTATGGTCTCCTATCATCATACTAGATACCTGTTGTTATCTTCACCCATTATGCCTTCATATTCATATTTTATTAAAAATTCATTGTATTCAACTTCTTCGGCATTAGGTAGCTCCTCAATCTTTACTACAGGCATATTTGCTTGATTTTGACTAAAAAATAATTTTGGAATATTAACACATTGCTTTAAAAGAATTATCTTTTCATAAGTATATACTTTTACTTAAAACCTAGAAATTGTTTGATTAACTGTAAGAAAAAAAACATGTTCACATTTTCCGATGTTTATTAATTGGAATAGGTTTTTATTTTCAAAAGGCTTATCGTTTGTTGTTTGTATCTTGCCTTACCTCAAATCCTCCTCCGACTTAATATCTGTTTTTATATAAGATTCTTCAGGTTCAGGTACCTCCTTCTTTACAGCTGGATTAAAATCAGGTGTATCCACATAAGTTATTGGGATCTCCATGTTGGTTAAATACAACCAATCTCCGTCAAATTTTTGTTAACTGCCTCTCCCGCATTTTGTTGGTTTACCTATAATATAAGAAAATCCCAGTTGTCATTTAAAATAAAAAAATACGGGTAGATTTAAAAAAAAAGAAAATATACTTATAGCAGTTTTGATTTTGATTGTATAACAATAACTAGCCGACCCGTGCCCACTTTGTTGGGCGTAAATTATATTTTTTCCTGAACTATTTGTTAAATTATAAGAAAATATAGCCTATAGTATTTCTGAATAGTGTAACTTTCTGATTGTAAAAGAATTTTCATGATCGGATCAGTATTTCCGAAAATTAGCCCTTACAAACAAACAATAAAAGTTACAAACTTTTCCTTTTTATTTATAATATTAGTATAAACTAATATCAAAGAAAAAATCTACTAAAAATATGTAAATTCGTTGCTTTTTTATTCTTATTTATTTTTATATAAAAAAAAAAGAAATCTGCTTCCGCCCGCGTGACAGGCGAGCATTCTACCACTGGACCACCGGAGCTTACACACGTAGTTACAAACTTAATCTTTTTATAATATTAGTATACATTGATATAAGTACATATGTCATTATTTTTTCTTAATTTTTGTTTAATTATTATAAAATATAGCCTATAGCACTCCTGAATACTGTAGCTTTCTAACTGTGAAATAATTTTTATGATCGGTTTAGTATTTCCGAAGATTAGCCCTTACAAAGATATCGTTTATCCAAGATAGCCAACCCGTGCCCATTTCGTTGGGTGTTAATATCTGAACTTTTTTGTTTAATTATAATAAAATATAGCCTATAACACTCCTGAATAGTGTAGCTTTCTGATTATGAAAGAATTTTTATGATCAGTTCAGTACTTCCGAATATTAGCGGCTACAAACAAAAAACTATAAACTTTACCTCTTTATAATATTAGTATAAGTATCCAGTGCTTGTCTAAATTCAGGACCCCCTTCCAACTTTTGAATTGTGTATACACGAAATAACACATATAAATGTCAAACTGACAGCTGGGCACAATTAAAAAAAAATTAAATGGAAAGGGGGTCTTGTGACACATTATTTTAAAGCTCCTGAAGAGTACTTTATAACCCGAAAACATTGAAGTTGATACCTTTACTCACTACGGTACTTTGAAATTTACCTAAATACCTCATTTACCTATTTTCTTTAAGCTCTTTAAGGATTGATTTATTGGAAATATTGCTGGATAATATACAGGGTAGGACAAAAAATATAGATTTTTTTTAATGACGCACCCTGTATAATATATCACCATTAAAAAGATATCTAAAAACCTTTAAAGAAAAAAAACACATTACATGTAAATCTAACTTTATTTGTTTTTGAGATATGGCCATCCAAATCAGGTATTCAGGTAATTTTGTGGTAGGTAAGGGTATTCACTTTATATTTTGGAGTTATAAAGTGCTCGTCAAGAGCTTTAAAATGATGAGCAACAGGACCCCCCTTTCCGTTTAATTTGTTTTTTTTTACAAAATTCAACTCTCAGTTTGGCATTTATATCTGTCATCATCTCTGCCTAAAATTTTGGTTTTATGTTGTCTTGCTAAAGTCCTTAAATTTTCATGAAAAAATACCAAACAATTCAAAAGTTAGGAGGAGGGGTCCTGACTTTGGACAAGCACTGTATAGTTAGGGATCCCTGAACCATTTTCCAAGCCATTACTAATAAGCTAATTTTTTGTGAGTAGCTTCATTGTGACGAGACGACCAACTTTTTTCCTTACATTTTTGTTGTTAGAAGCATACATGTGGGAGTTAAATTATATAAATATGATTTAATTAACAGGAAATAAATCAGCTGATTAGATGGTATATTTCCACAACATCATTAATCCATACATTTTGGTGGTAGGGGAAACGGATGAAACCTTACATTTGGTAGGAGAAAAGTTTTTTCCGGTTTGTTTAGATGATTATCTTGAAAATTAGCAAAGAAAATCCCTGTTTGTTTGTAATAAAATTTTGATATCTGTCAAATCAACACATTTAATTCCTGCTACCCCTGTAAAAGCTACCACCAACGAAAATTGTTTTAAGGAAAAAGTTGGGCGTCTCTGTCAAAATGAAGCTACTCACGAAAAATTAGCTTGTTAGTAATGACTTGGAAAAATGGTCTAGGGATCCCTAACTAATAGATGATACAATCATATACAGTGTGGTCCATTAAGTGTGCAACATATGAGAATCCTTTTATTTGCAATTTATCAGAAAATTGTATTCCTCATAAAAGTTAGTACATGATCTGAAACTGTATTAGCAGTAGTAAGTTTTATTGAAAGTTTAATTACAGGGTAAGGTTAAAACAAATTCAAAACTGCTTAAGAATAGTGCCTTTATTTAAAAAATATAACAACAAACATAACAAAACATTGGGTGTCCTGCAAGTATCTCATTTAGGGCTATATCTCTTAAACTAGATAAATACTGCTTTATGGTATTTAGCTTACACTGGGCACATTTGTTCTTTAATATTAATTTTTTATAATTATTACACTTTGATTAAGGATCTTAGCATTTATTTAGACATCAAACTGTCTCTTTACTGATCATACAGAAAGACAAATTTTAGAGGTACAATTGATCCTTGGCTTTATTATAAACTAACAAAAAGTTCTCAAAATGTTTAGTCCCTTAAAAGTCTCTACGACTGTCCATAGATAGGGTTTACAAGAGGACAAATCAATAATAATAAAAAAATCCTTGATAAAAAAATTTATTTGCAAATAAATATTATTCACAATAAAGAACTTATATTATTGTATACAGGGTGCGCAAAAACCTTTAAGACATGATTTTCTCCAAAAGTAAACCACATTTATTTTTGTATTTTTAAGCAAGGTGTCATTTAAGTTTATTTAGAAAAATTTGTAGTTGATAAAATACTAATACAAAATTTTATTAAACTTGATTGATGTCCAGAAAGGTGATGTAGTAAATAAATAGGGCGGATGGAGTGAGTCAAAATAATGTTAGTACTTTATCTAATAAAAAGTTATTGACAAAGATGGTGACAATTTTTACATTTAAGTACCCTTTGATTTCAGCATTAATTTTATAAAATTATTAAAAACAACAAACTTCCATGAAGTTCAGAGTGCACAAAACCACCGTTTTTTAGTACTCTAGTTCGTAAGGTTTTAGCGAAGCAATTATTAGATTCACTTGTATGTGCATGTACCTATGTATACCAGATGTCAACGAATCTATTAAACTATTAAACAAGGTATAATTCCTAGAGTAATGAGACTGGGAATATGTAAATGGTATGAGTAGAGGAGCGTTTTTCCCTATTTTTTACTTTCCAGTCCCATCCAACTTCACCAAAAATGGTTCCAATTTTAAATTTTTAAATGGACGGTAAAATATACAGGGTGTTCCATTTAAAAACCTAATTGACAATGAAAATTATGTTTTTAAGACACCTTGTATAGTTATAGTACTGACAATAAAAAGTATGTATCTGCATAAACATTTTTTAATTTAAGTTTATTTTTGTATCTTGTTCAGGGGCAAAGTTATTTCGTGTATAAATAAAGTTGGGACACCCTGTATAGTTTTAAAAAAACTAAAAACACGCTTTCATAGTATATCAAACTGAAAATTAAAAATAATTATAGTTAAAAAATCTAAAACAACCTTTTAAAGCACATCGAACTAAAAAGATAAATATAATTTTAAAACAATAATAAACAAAAATAAAAGTATTTGTAAAAAAGCGTGGGCGCTTTGTACCATATTTTTGTATATCGGGCGCCAGCCACGTTTTACAATAATACTAGTATTTTTCATTCATAATAGTTTTAGGATTTTTTCAACTTTTAGTTCTATTGGCTTTAAAAGTGTGTTTTTTTAATTTGTTTAACCTATAATTATTAATATTTTTAATAATTATCTAGAAACCGGTCGCAACTCCGATTTTGATAAAATTTCGTAAACGGGGTTTTTTTGGCGGCCACGTTTCGTTTCCGAGATATCCATTATCAAAGTTGATATTTAAACTAACCTTATATTTACCATATTCCCCTTTTGCACACAATTCGTGGTTTAAAGCTAAAGTAGCCCACAATATTTGATTTTCACCTTTTAGAACCCAGTTTTTTTATGTATTTAACACCTTTTATCAAATAAATTGGGAAAGATTCCTTTAAAAACACAGCAAGCCATGCAAAAAATTTCCGGCGCATTCACCATAATTGAAAACGAACTTCGAGCATAAAACGAAGCTACGCAATTTAATTAAAAAAGCTGTAAAATACGTAGAAAAATAAGGTTTTGAAAGGTGAAAATCAAATATTGTGTACCACTTTAACTTAAAATCAAGAATTGTGTGAAAAAGAAGGGGGAAAATAGTAAAAATAAGATAATTACTTTATTTTTAAATTATTTGGTTACTGGGACCTTTCACACACTAATACTAACATAAATATACTGATTAGCTGAAATCATTGCCTTCTAGATATTAGAATTGTACTACTTAACAAGTACAATTCAAAACATCTAGAAGGTGGTGGCTGAAAACTTACGATACTGCGTAGACACGATGGAAGGTTGTAGCGGCATGCCAAATGATGCCGATTTTTCTTCCTGACAATAATATATTGTCAGCGATATAACACGTTGAACTAGGCAATTCTTAAATAGTTTTGTATATCATGCAAAAAATATTTTAAATAAAAGGACAAAATTATCAGCCGTTTCAAATTAACGAAAACATGCTTTTCCCAACATTTTTTGTTTTATCATGTAACAGTGGGATTAGGTGCCCTATACATTTCATGCCGATATATTTTGGACAGAAAATGTTTTATTCGTATAGGTTTAGACAGCTCGTGACCAGAACTATTAAACTGACATTTTCAAGTGACACAAGCGTAAGTTAAATCGATGCCTCAAGCTCAAACAATTCTTCACACAGTAATATTTGAAAATACTATATAAATATGTGTATTGTTCTTTGATGTCTTTATTTAATATTTAATTTTTTTTATTTTTATTATTGATAATTGTACTTAACTTTGTCATAGTGTGATTCGACATTTTCTGTAATGAACTTTATGATTAGCTGGGAATTAGTCAGTAAAACACTAAACGTGAAATCTAGGATTATTTGTTCCAAAGATTAGTCTTAAAATCTTAAACACAAACAAGAACATAAAATGTATATTTACACCCTAGGTATATAATATACAACTATTCATATGACCACGTTGCACCTTACATGGATTTTTATCTTTTAATACTGTATCGTACCAATTCCATATGAAAAGAATGACGCGGAGAGTTTCAGTCAGTAATATCAACAAAATTTGATGATTACATATATTCTTATCAGGTATTTGGTTGCAACGACTACGGTGTTGCAACGTCTTTTTACATCGAAATGCGCACTGTTTCAAAGATCATGGCTGTCATTAACGGTCACTCAAAAGGCGCTTGGGGGAATGTCTACTAAGGAAAAACTTTAGTCACCCCGGCCTGAGAAGCGACTAAAAATATGCTTGGTAAGGAATTTTAATACTATCAGAAAGGCCCTTTGTTTATCACCGTGAATGTGTACGCGTGGACGTCATTTATGACCTCGAACTAAAAATTTGGTTCTCCCGGTGTAAACTAGGCTATTGCCTTCTAGAAATTAAATTGTACTACTTAACAAGTACAATTCAAAACATCTAAGTGTTGACATTCTTGCTAAATAAAGAATAATAATAATAATAATATTGCTCAGTGTCAAGTGATTGAAAGAAATTGAGATTTTTACAAAAAGTTCAAAGGCCTGACCTCAGTTCAGTAGAACTGAATTTAAACTTGCTTTCTACAACTGGGCCTAAAAGTCCTAAGTACCTTCATCATTTTCGAATGAATATCCCTACTTATCAATCATGTAGCAAGTCCCTTATGTTCCATATTGCAGAATATGGTATTTATTGTATTGTCCAATAAATAGGACATTTGCTGATGAAAATTAATACTGTGATTGATGAGATTTCTTTGGTAAAAGTCAAAATAAATTTAAATTAAGCTAGGTTTAGCTATAACAAGTTTTAGTTAAAATAGTATAATTTAAAATGTATTTTCTATATGTCAATAAAAATACTGAGAGTGTTCTATTTAAATCATTTTATTCACTCTACATATTTTAAATTGTTAAATTCTACCAATAAGTAGAATTATTTCCTTTTAAGCAAAAGGACTGGAAAATAAAAACAACATAAAAAGTATACTGATGTGAAATAGAGTAAGAAACAATAATTTATATTACATGTTATAAACGTAATTAATTATAATAATTACCAAATTAATAAGGAAATTTTATTTTCGTACGTTCCTGATTTATAAACACAAAACACAGCAAAACAAATTAGGCAGTGTCTACAGTTCCGAAAAGGGGACCAAAAATGGTTTCCGAATATCTACAACCAATCCAGAGTGGCTTTCCAGTAACGCAAATAGAGCGCTCCCGAGTAGCTCAGGAGCATTTCGTTCTACTTTATGTCGTTCCAGTGACGGAAAGTGTTATGCACCTGAGCTACTCCGTTTTTCTCTCCCTTGCCTCTCATTCACCAAACCCTTCTTTTGGTTTTTGTGCTTCAAACGTGTTTTTTTATGGTTAAGGATGGATTTTTTAAAATTATTTATTTAAAATGGAATTAGATATTAAAAAGAGATTATTATTATAAAGCCAAAGGAAGGTTAAAAACAACAAAATTTTAAAATTTCTTAAAGTATCTCTCATTCCTTGTCTAAGGATGCGTTCCAGTGACTAACTTTTTAGGGCAGTTCAAGAGTTTCAAGGCCTGGAGCGTGACGCACAAAAATTTCCGTCTCTGGAAAGACCCTCAGTTTCAAGTGTTGTAGAGGGAATGGGAGCAGCAGTGTTGCAATTCGGTTAATCAGCTGATTGAAATGGGTATCTAGATCAAAAGTATCGAATATATTCACCATATTTACAGAAATATACGATTTTGGGTTTGTGTCTCGGCTAGAAGCAAAAGCACTTTTGAATGCATGGCATTAAATTTCAGACAAAATATTAGGTATCATAGTCATAAAACCTAAATAAATTAAAGAGTAGTTACCAACTAACCTTCCACGTTATTTTCTATAAAGTGACAAAACGTAGGTTCTTGAATATTTACACCTAAACTGCAGACTTAACAAATCCGATTGTGCACGTTTTGCTTCATGGCAGAATTGTTTACGGAATCTATGACGACAACCACTAAAACACTTAGCACAAATTGTAGACTAATTCTTCTTGTATTTTTTATTGCATTGATTCAATAAATTATAAAAATTATTTAAAAAACACGATATTAGCTAACACAACAACAAGGAAAACTTGACCATCCATTCTCATGGACTCTCGTACTAGTTCAAAATTATGCTGATGAGGGCTTTTTAACAATTAACAAACTTATACCACGGCCTAAAATATTAGGGAATTATTGCAAGTTTAAAGCTCGGGAATTTTTAATACCGGCCTTCTTTAAATAATGCTTGTACCCAATATTTAGAGTTATTGCAAATCATGTTGACAGTACCATTAACCTAAAAAAAAGGGAACAAAATTTAGTTTATTGTTTTGTGTTGTAGAATTTTGTATAACAGAATTATAGAAATACATTTTAAAAGGCAAGGTTTTAAGCTTTTTTACTTCTAATCGATTTTGTGATCGGCAGCCGTTCGGTTAGACGAAAAGTTCCGAAGTTAAAATAAGGCCAAAATAAGGCACGACCTAAAACCGACATAAATAAAGCCGGGCACTATACTTATTAAGGGAGTCCTTATC
>JACEGR010008987.1:0-31110 GCA_014170235.1 Listronotus bonariensis
TACCATTTTTTTTTTTCTGACTCAAAACACACTTAGCTCTTTCGTTTAAGGTAGTATAAAATAATATGTTTTTTCTTTCATAAATATAATAGAGTAGAACCCGTGAGCGACAGATCTTTAACATTTTGTAAACCGGGATATACACGATCATGTAAAACTGTCACATCTGCCGAAAAAGCCAAAGCTCGAGCGTTAATTTGACCGTGTGTATTAAGAAAACTGCCACATCTGGCTTGCATGCGACTTGATGGTCCGAGTTTGATTTTTAGTGGCGCTCGACGTGCAAACAGTTTAGGAACCTCGGGTTTACGGGGTTATATTGTTGGTTTTGAGTTAACAAAATGGCTCTTTGGCGCTAGGAAGATGTATTGCGTGATTTTATAGATAAGTACCAAGGCTATCCATGTTTTTGGAAAGTTAAAAGTAATGAATACATTCAAAAAAAATAAAAAATCTTTTTGCTGAATTACGCTTATGTTCAAGTTGATCACACCACCAGCTGCCAAAACTGACGCTAAACTGACAGGTACATCTGAATCGTGTGTATCAAAAGCTTCATTTGACATTTGCTTTCATGCAAGTGCGTTTCAGGTTTGCATGACCGTGTATACCCCGGTTAAAAGTTGAAAGTTTGTCAGCGCATGCTCCAAACCTAGGTATAAGCGATGGGAGATTATAAGTTTAACTCATAGTGGCTTTTTCATGTATCAGGTACCACACGTTAATTAATTGAAACATAACTATCGTCATTTTATAAAATCTAAATTTTTATATGTTACTTGGGTACCTATTAAAAGATATTTACCCAGGCTTTGACAGTTTCAATCCCTGACAGACAAACATTTTTGTGTGACCCCAAGGTCCAATGAAGTTTATTGTTTCTGTTATTTAACAAGATATGACAAAAAGTCTTGTAGAGTGTCTAAATAGGTATGTCCTAAAAATATTTCCATGCCTACAAAGTGTTCCAAACACATTTAAAAAAAACAACCTCACAGCAATAACTTTTTGGAACACACCGAAATATTTTCAGGCGATACCTAAGCGAGTGACAAGTTAACAGTTTGATTAATTATTTAAATTTAAAAGAAATACAATTAAAAAGCTATAATAATTAAGGATAATTTTTTAATATTTAATGTCAATAAGTATTCTTAACAATCAGTGGAAATGAAAAATGAAACAAACACATATTTGTAGAGATAATTTCGACGGCTTGTTAAGAACAGTTATTTCAACCAAAATATAAAATCCAGGATTGTAAATCAATATTAAAAGAACATCTTGGAGGAATAGGTATCTTTTATTTAATTTACTTAAGACCAGACAAAAATATGTGATTTATTTAAGGTTAAAGCGATTTAGCAGTTCACCTGCAGTTTTTTAAATGCGCCTTTTTACTAAACCCTAAAATTGTTCTGCTTTTATTTTTATGACTATATATTAACAATTTTTATTTTTAAAAAATTAGTTAAAAAAGTTTTTGGTTTTACGGACCTAGGTTTACTTAGTTTTTCATACTGTAGACAAAAGCTTGATGGACAATAATCTACTACGTTTATTCGATACATTATTTATTTTTTCACGATGTTAAAAAATGCTATTTTTATTACTTATTTTCGTTGTTTAAAACTATTATTTTTTGCTATTTATTCCACTTGTTTAAAATTACAGAAGTTCCTATTCTTTTCATCGTTTAAGAATATTGCCAACTTTTAAACTATACTCTGTCTTATGTTAACTAAATCCCAAGTTATGTATTTATTTTTCAAAATATATGACGCTTTCACTATATTTTAAGCTGTTTAAGTATGTGGTCATTAATGGTCTCTTTAATAAATAATTCATCGCGTTTTATGGTCGTTCTTCAAACGAGACAAGAACGCGTTGTGGTTGCTTCTAAGAAATGAATACAACGCCAATGCGGTCATGAATTCCACGACCATAAAACGATAAACTATTTTATTTTGGTGTTTGGTCGCATTGCACCTTCATCCATAACGCGTAGTGTGCGGTATTTTTCGCTCAATGAGCGTTTTCGATATTGTGTGCTGTAACATATATATAAAGTGTCTTTTTTTTACTCATGGGATTGCCGCACTCTCTAACGGCTCGTGATATCAAACTTCCCATTCGTAATAAAAAGTATCATTTTGTGAAGTTGTTACATAAATTACTACATCTGTTTATTTATTTACGAGAAAAAACAATTTTAGGCAACTTCTTAAAGAGTTCTTGGGTTTTGTTATTACGTATAGTAAGAACATTTTAAAAGCGCAAATTCGGTACCGCTTTGAAAATAATAGAAAAAAACATACAAAAAAGGCCGCTTGCCCAATTCGGACTAATAGCACTATACAAAGGCGCCATGCTATCCTTTACAGCGACGCGCCGATATACTATGGGATAGAAATCCATTATTTTTGGGCAAAAGCAACTTTGAAATTTTAATGGCTTATGACGTGTATTTCAAAGTAGATACTCCCAAACTACATGTACGCAAAGTTAAAGGATATGACCCCAATAGAAGTATTGGGGTAATAAGAAACTTGAAATGTATTTTAAGTAAACATAGATATACAACATTTAATCTACTTAGTTTATTATTAGCCTTGTTTACTAAAAAAAGTAAAAGAGTTTAAATTATAAGAGCTATTGTTGTGTTTCCGATGGAGTCTCGCTACTTTTGTCAAAGATTTTTTTACTTTTTTCTTTATGAGTTTTTGTACTTACAATTGCCTTCCTACTTTTTGCTATTTCTGAGTGTAAGGACAGATACAAGATTTTTTTATAATTTACAAGGTTTTCCATTTCATCCTAAAGATAAAGGATTCTAATGAAAGATATGGATTCTACAGAATCTACCCAACAAAACAGTGTTTTTATTTATTTTATACGTTAAAAATTAAAAAAGTTGGAAAGATGTATCTCTTTTAGGCTTCTAAGAATAATTTAAAATTATTTTTTAGATTTGGATGGTCATATTTCCGAAACTAATTGAGATAGACACATCAAATGTGTATTTTTTTAAAGCATTTTAAAAGATTTTTTTAGTGGTGATATAATATTCAGGGTATTCCATTTAAAAAAAACATATCTATTGTCGTACGCTGTATATCATATGAGATAATAATCATCGGATTACTGATTAGAATACTACCGAATTAACCAAACAAGCTGACATTTTAGTTTATTTTGTACAATAAAAATAATAATGTTAAGGGGGTGTAAATTTATAATAACATATAATAAGTTTTAGATTTCAAAAAGCATTTGTAATAATTTATAATATTTTTTCAGTAAAAAGCACCTCATTTTAAGTTAGATTGGTAAGTTTCAGAATTTTGACAAAAAATTAATTTCTATCCCATAGAGCGATGACCAGCTGCATCAACCGGCATATCATAAAAGAAATATAGCAAAGGCGGCAGCGAAGACAAGCATGCCGATTTATTTGCTTTAAACTTTTTGTGATTTTTTTTCTTATCAAAGAGCACCGAATTTACATTTTTAAACTGTTCCTTCTATACACCGTATCAATTGGCTCGGAAAGAATAACCTTTAGCTGGAATGAAAACTGCATCTCCAGATCTAACAGTGTTCGACAGACTCAACCCCGCAGTGCAAGGAAATTACAAACAATATTTTTATATTTTGCTTACCTAAATTGTTTCCAAAAAATTAAACAAAATTAAAAGAATATCTAAAGTAAAAAATCCATTTTTTTTATTTTTTTCGAATTGATTTAGAGCTAAATTAAGAATTATTTCCGCAATTTTCTTTACAGTACGTACATACATACAACGCAAAATTTTAATTAAAAAATGTATTTAGACTTGGTGAACTGTTCCTTGTTTTATTGTGCTACACCTTAGGGCAAATGTGCTTAACCGTATGGATAATATTAAATTCTACAGGGAAAAAGTACCTTTGATATTTATTCTTGAATTAGATAGGTATTTGACCATTCTGAGAAATGATTTTATTATTTATTTACGCGAAAACCACGCATCAAATTAAAAAAAATAGAAAATATCAAATTTGTGTCAAACTAAATGGGAACCTTTAAAAATATTTGTTTTTTATAAAAATATTTACCTTAAACTCCTCATGAACGACGACTGGTAAAATTATTTTTTTCTTGTATGTCAAAAAATGTCTTGGTGCACAGGAGGCGTATCCCAAATTTTTTCAAAATATGTAAATTGGTATAAAAGTTATTATAAAAACCACGATTTTTTAAAATTTTAACATCCTGTACTTAAAAACTAAGACTTTTAGACATATTTCATATAAAGTTTTTTTCAAATTTTTATGCTAAAATTAGCCCTTAAAGTTTGTCGGTTAAGTTACTAGACACCCTGTATACCTACAGGGAAACAAAACAATCTATAAATAATTATATTTTTTACACAACTTCCTTTTAAATTGTTTTAAAAATCCTTTTAAATATCTTTTAAATTCCAAACCTTTAAAAAGTTAACAGTATAGGTTTTAAAAGCTAAAAGTATCCATCACATTTATTCCGAAAAATTTACCCTACATTAGAGGAGTTTTCATCTATATGCAAAGAATTTTCATTTATTTTCTTTAGATATCTACAATTTCGCCACAAAGATCTTACAGCAGATCTTCTTCCTTCGTATCCACTGTGAAATAAGTCTCTGATTTTAGGTGAGTCCCAGATCGTCGCTCTTGATAGAATCCAAAGCTTTTGACCAGGTCTGGCATGCCGCAACTTCTTAACAAACTTCCTCCTCATGGTCTTTCAACTAAACTCTGTACTTGGCTTTCTAGTTATCTATCTGATCGTCGTATATCAGTTATTGTGGACGGCCATTCTTCAAGCTTTCACCAAGTAAATGCTGGAGTCCCTCAGGGCTTAGTTCTGGCACCAACATTGTTTCTTCTCTTCACATCAACGACCTCCCTCGTCCGATAATCACCAATTCCATTCATAGTTTCGCTGACCATAGTACCCTTCACTCCAGTTTTCAGGTTCCTAAACCCATCACTGGACCTGACTTGGAAAACAAACGCAGAGCGATAAGCCGATATCTCTTTCGCAGGATCTTGATTTATTATTGGATGGGGCGCCAAAAACTCTCGTCCATTTTAATGCATCCAAAACACAATCATGTTCCTTGCCGCGAAAAGAGTCATCAAATACTCATCCCCCACTTCTATGAGCGGGCCAAGTTTCTAGAGACTAAAGACACCTTCTGTCTTGTGGGCGTCACATTTGGAAAGTAACCTTAACTGGCATAAACACATTGTATCCATAGCCACATATATACCCATATATAAAACCCAATAGCACCCCCAACATACCCCAACATATTTTGGACCAGTTTCAGATAAAAATAGCACACATCTTAACAAAAATGACATAATTTAAAATTGCCTTTAGGCCATCCCAAAAGTTTCTCAGATTATTTTTTAATGCTAAGGAAAAAACACTACCATTAAATAAATCTGGAGTTATAGCTTAAATTGTGAAGAATGCAATAGTTTATATGTAGGGCAAACAGGAAGAAATTTTAATATTAGGTTTAAGGAACACAAATCGTCATATGTACTAAATAAAAATAATTCAAACTTTGCCAACCACTTTATAACATCTGGTCATTCATTCCCAAGTGTCGATAATCTTAAAATTTTATATACCGCACCGAAAAGTAAAAACTTAACATTTTAGAGTCTATTGAAATTTACAAAGCCAATAAAACCCCTCAATAAATTTATTGAATTCCCAAAAGTTTCTCAGTTATTTTTTAATGCTAAGGGAAAAAACACTACCATTAAATAAATCTGAGTTTATAGTTTAAATTGTGAAGAATGCAATAGTTTATATGTAGGGCAAACAGGAAGAAATTTTAATATTAGGTTTAAGGAACACAAATCGTCATATGTACTAAATAAAAATAATTCAAACTTTGCCAACCACTTTATAACATCTGGTCATTCATTCCTGCGTGTCGATAATCTTAAAATTTTATATACCGCACCGAAAAGTAAAAACTTAACATTTTAGAGTCTATTGAAATTTACAAAGCCAATAAAAACCCTCAATAAATTTATTGAATGACCAGACCGACCTGAGGAGCAGCCCACTATTTACAGTTTTTTAAAATTTAGGATAGGCACTATTATTAAAAATGTGTTAACCAATTGTACGTGTATATATATACAAGTTTCAAGTAGTTTAGAATATTCAGTTTGAAAATGTAGCAAAGCTTCGAAACTGCAGTCACAATGTTGATAAATATAGTGATAGAAAACAAAGTAATTTGTCTCATTTTAATTTAAAATGGACTATCACAAAGTAACGGACAACTCAATCCAGTTCAGCGCCCTAAAAAAACCCGTATACCAAAATACGTCAAAATTGGAGTTGCCGCAGGTTTCTAGAAAATTACCCATAATATTGGTATGTTTTTTTGGGACTCATTGATTTTCCAAGTTTTCAAGATTTTCAATTACTTGTAGGATCACCAATTCATGGTCTTCAGTCATTTTCTTTAAAACTACACGAATGATTTTTGATTGTCGAAAAGGACATATTAATGACGCATGGTCTAGACTTCGCGTAATTTTCTCGCATAAAAAATGTCTATTTCGAGATTCCAGAATACATTTTTGACTTTCATGCGACATTTTACATACTCCCGTAAGACATGGTCTAATAGAGATTCGAGAATACCCCCCAGTAACCGATTATTCGGTTAAAGAAAAGACGATTTATAGTCGCCAATGTTTATTCCAATTACTAAAGACAAATAGTCTTGTTGCAACTACATGTGTAACATCTATTGCAAGTATGATATTAAGTAAATTATATTTGCTCAACGACAGTGAAATATGGCTTAGACTTGCCGGGAGCCCGTAATGAAATAGTTTGCTTAACTCTGCTAACTTCTGTTTGTAATGGATGATGTATTTTTCGGTTTAAATTAAAGAAATCACTTAAACCTAACAAGCTTGGGATAGTTGTCTGTTTAGGTCAATGTCGCTTTTAAAAGTGTACAGGGTGGCTCGAATTCGACGCTCATCATTGGGATTTCGGAAACCGTAAGAGATACAGGATCGGTTAAATGGAGGCAAAGTTGCGCAGTTTGACGCTCAATAAAATGCCGTTTTGCTTTTTAAAAATTCCGAGTACTTCCGAAGATATTCGAAAAAACCGGAATTTTCAATTTTGGTTTCTATTGTTTCCTGGCTATATTTGTTAAGATAACTTAAAATGAAAAACACGTTTTCATAGCAACTTTTTCTGCTCTATAATTCAGTGTGATTAAATATTGAATCTGACGTTTCGGCTTCTGACGACCATCATCAACTTAATTTTTTAAATACGGACCTGATATTTTTTTCAATTTAAGTAAATCCTTTCATCACTCTTAAAACACTATATATCGCCACTTTGATATTTGCCGACGTTTCGTACAAAAAATTCCATCACCAGAATATTGCATATTTATTTAACCATAATACGGCCCTGAACTACATTTTTAGGTAAGAAGGTAAAAAAGAATAAACTTATTACATCTTTTGATTGCAACTCATTGATATCTAACAGCGGAAATTACTTTATTAACCGAAAATTTCATGAATATTAGACATAAGATACAAAACAAACACAACAAATCAGCTTACATAACAATTTGTAATACTATCTTGATGCCCATATTAAAAATAAACATAATTTAATCACTATTATAAGTGTTCAAAGAGATAACCTACCGCCTCGATGCATTTTCTTGCTTTGCTTTGTATTAATAATACAGCTCGATTAATTGTTCTCGCAGGAATGGCAGCGACTTCCCTTATTAAATTTTGTCGTAGTACTTAAAGGTCGTGAGGTGCATTTTTAAATAAACGGTTCTTAAGATATCCCCAAAGGAAATAATCCAGGGGACTAAGATCTGGGCTCCTAGCGGGCTATCTTGCAAAACCAATTATTAGGAAATATATGGTAAAGGAATTGAGCTACTTTTCTTCCATTGTGGGCAGGAGCTCCGTCTTGCTGCCACCACACCATATTTCTTCAAATACTGTCAAATTTAGATATCGTTCGGAAGTTAAGGTCCCTTCGTAAACGAAAGGTCCAATAATTTTGTTCCTCCACATACCAATCCATACATTAAATGAAGTTCTCCCTTGAATTCGTACCTGCTGGTTAGTTTCTGTTAATAAAGTAATTTCCGCTGTTAGATATCAATGAGTTGCAATAAAACATTATAAATATGTAATAAGTTTATTCTTTTTTTACCTTTTTTACCTAAAAATTTAGTTCAGGACCGTATTATGGTTAAATAAATATGCAATATTCTGGTGATGGAATTGTCTGTACGAAACGTCGGAAAATATCAAAGTGGCGATATAGAGTGGTAAGAGTGATGAAAGGATTTAATTAAATTGAAAAAATATCAGGTTCGTATTTAAAAAAATTAAGTTGATGATGGTCGCCAGAAGCCGCAACGTCAGACTCAATATTTAATCACACTGAATTATAGAGCAGAAAAAGTGGCCATGAAAACGTGTTTTTCATTTTAAGTTATCTTGACAAATATAGCCAGGAAACAATAGAAACCAAAATTGAAAATTCCGGTTTTTTCGAATATCTTCGGAAGTACTTGGAATTTTTAAAACGCAAAACGGCATTTTATTGAGCATTTCAAATTGCGCAACTTTGCCTCCATTTAACCGGATCCTGTATCTCTTACGGTTTCCGAAATCCCAATGATGAGCGTCGAATTCGAGCCACCCTGTACAGAGTAATAAAAGAAAAGTAATTTACTAATATGCTATATAATTACGAAATTGTTAGTTAAATCGGGTAAATTAGTGGCAATAAAAATAAACTCTTTTAAGTCAATGCAACACTAGGCGCTGAGGTTAGGCTCAGCTTACGGTCCACTCAAGCTGTAGCTTCTTATCATCTTTAAAATAGGGATGAGCATACTGTGAGTAAAGCGCCAAATATGAATATTTTTTTCACGGTTCACTCATCCATATTAAAGCTCAAGATACACTCAGGACACACACAGGTCTAGGTTCGCTCACCGCTCGCTTACTTATCATTGTTTAATAAAAATTATTATTATTATAATTTCGCTTGAATTATCTGCTACAATTCTTTTCACAATATTTACAATACATAAAACACGCAGAATTCATATACTTTTGTCTTAACAATTTAACAGAAAAACGGATTTACGCGATCAAAGACCCATTTTTTCGACCGCCCGCGCCCGTCGGAATGTATTTTGGACCTACTTCTTTCGTTTCAACTTTTTGCAATTGTTCCCAAGTAACTAAATTTTCAGACAGTTTGAAGGTCTTTTTATATCGTCCTAGTTCTTTTTGTTTCGTCCAAAGAATACGTGCAAGGTTACTTGGTTCCGAATAAAAACCTACTGATTTTTCGGTGATTTTAATGGTACCGTGTGCACAACCGCAGGTACAGTTTGCATTTGTTGGATTTCACATGACACGAAAACCGCCTGATGCTAGGCCTCGACTAAGTAGTGGAAGTGAAAAGAGGGACTTCGCACCAAACTCTTTTATTTGTTCCAGTTTTCGGGTATCGGTTAAAGACAACAGTCGAAATGAGAAAAAAGTTAATAAAAGTGTTTGGGAATTTTAATTTATTTGGATAACTGATTGATTTTTTTTTATAAGCATTATTTTATTTTAAATTATTTTTATTTAAATTTTATTGAAAGGACTTGGCTATTTTTCTAAATATTGTGTATTTTTTTAACACGCTTTTATTAGTTTGGGTTGTAACTATCTATCTATCTATCTATCTATCTACCTATGTAACGGAATCTCTTTGAGCCTAATTTTTACCAACTTCCAGCGATTCACTCCCTTTGAAACTTTGCACAAGTATCAAGGACTGATGACAATGCAATAAATTAAAACAATTAAATTATGGCGAATGCGCAATTGATGCATAACTTGCTGCGTTTTAATTGACTATGTGTCTCTGACAAAATGGCGAAGGAATTCAGAACTGGACATTTTTTTTAAAAACTAATTGATATATCAACCAAAAACGAAAATAATAGTTTAAAACTAAACAACTGAACTAGATACCAGTGTTAATTGTCAAGCAAAGAGTTTGTCACTTCAGAATAAAAGCGTGGGGTGCTTAATATATTAAATGTTATAATTATTCTATTTGCAAATATCGATGTGAGGAAAAAAAGTTATGTGAAAAAATAGTAAGATGCACCCCACGCTTACTCTGGAAGTGACAACCTTTGTAATGAAAAAAATTATTTTCTAATTTTTAGTTCGGTTGCATATAAAAGCGTGTTTTTTTTAGTTTTGAGACTATTATTATTTATTTTTAAAGACATTTTTATTTTGCAAATAATTTTAAAATATTTTAATTTACCTTGCAACTTAGCCTCTTATACGAAACACCTAGGTACTTAAAAAAAAATCATTATTTTTTTTTCTCATCTAAATAAACAATATGTCTTCTTTGGTTTTATTCAAATAAATAAAAATTTATACTTTTAAAATTTTAATTTAATTTGATTTATTTTATTTAATTTTAACTCATTTTATTTTTTAATTATTAAAATAATATTCTTTTTATTTTATTAACTGATTTTATTTACTGTAGTGAAAATTTTCCCGGGTCACTACAGAGGGTGAGCGGTCTGGGAAGTGCACAGTAAGCATACCGTGAGCATACCGTGAGCATACCGTAAGCGTACTGTGAGCAAAGTGCCTTATTAGTGCCTGGGCCAGTAATTAAAATTGACTTTATGATCAAAGATCTTTTTAAAATCTTTTAAGGGTGTTACTTTTGATAAGTCTACCGCGAATAGTTATACCTCCATATAGAGAAACAGCGCTTTAACCCAGCCTGCCGGCCCACTAGCGCACTATAATATGTAAACAGTGCTACTTAAATTGCATATAAGAATATTTCATCGCGGCTTGAGTGGAACGTAAGCTAAGCGTAACCTGACCTAAAGTCTTAAATGGCATAATATAAAATATTGAGTGGGGCGTGCGATAAGCGCCTAGTGTGCATTGACCCTAAATGTGTTGAAACAAAATTGATTTATTACTTATGGATGAAGATTCGAACATAGCTTTAGCCCAGTTTTTGTAATACAAATGTCCCAATTGGTGATTTTTTTTATCTTTGGACAACCCACAAAGCTAAAAGATTAAAACTAACGTACCGTAGGTGTCTTAAGCGAGGTAAGAGGGAGTTAAATACTTGAACATATGGGGGAAGGAAAGACCTCCGCGGGCAGCAGGTTCCACATTCTAAAAACTCTAGGAATAAAAGAACGAACAAAGTGGGAAGTTCGGGGCCTGTCCAGTTGGACCGTATAGGGATGCATACGCGCGGCACCACGAGTTTCTGGTGGGAACCATGAGTGGAGAAACTATTCTGGACAATTCTTCAGAGCAGAAGCCATGGAAGTACCTATAAAAAGGCGATAAATCCCCCACAGCCCGACGATGGGCAAGGGAGGGAAGCCTTTCTGTAAGTGGTGGATCATTAATGAGACGAATAGCTCTTCTTTGAATAGAATCAAGAATGCTTATGGTTGTGGGGGACGCCATGCCCCAGATATGAGAACAATATTCCAAGAGAGGTCGGATTTAGTATACATATACGGTGTATAAATTAGAACGGGAAAAATATTTTTTGGCTCGAAAGAGAACTCCAAGCTTTTTGAAGCTGCCGTGGCTATAGATACAATGTGTTTATGCCAGTTAATGTTACTTTTAAATGTGACGCCCAGAAGATTAAAGGTGTCTTTGCTCTGTAAAACTTGGCCTCATATAAGTAGAGGATGACTATTTGATGACTCTTTTTGCATGACAAGGAACATGATTGTGTTTTTGATGCATTAAAATGAATAAAAGCGCATAATTAACCTTTTAGTTAAAAATTTAAATAACTAAACATTTTTGAAACACTTCTTTTATTTTTAATTTTTAAAAAGCTTATTTAGGTGGCGAAAGTTTAAATATTCAAATGAAAAATATTTCCAGAAACAGTCAAATGAGATAATAACGAGGATAATACCTAACAACTTGTGGAATATAAATTAGCATTTTTAAAGCATTTATTAAAAACTGAATAATCCAAGTATCCTGTTAGCATATACAAATCTATTTTTAAGTTGGTACTTTCTTTTTAACACTGTATAAAACGCAAGAAAATAATACAATGTCTCAAATAAAGTTATGTTTGAAAATGCTTTCTTTCCTAATACAGGGTTTTAAAGATTTAAGATTAAAAAAATGTATTTCCTACCAACCCAGATATGTCCCCAATAAATTTATTTCCGGAAATTTTTCAAGACCACGAATATTTTAAAAATTACATTTTCTTAAAATATTCGTGGCCGAGAAAGAATTTCCCGAAATAATTTAAGCACTTGTGGTATTTGGTAAGAAAACTTCACATCAAGTTTGTGTTAAGTAATATTCTTTTAAAGTAATATTTGTAACTTTGACACGAGCTTTAAAATTTTACTATAAAATAAATATTTTCCATTTTACCAATTGTAGTTGCAAATGTATGTAATTTTAGAGCTTATCACTGTTTATTCTTTTATATTATATATACCTTATATTACTACAGTTGGTAAAAATAGTTTATTTTAATTTTTTTAGACCCATATCTTGCTTTCGTTTGCTCTTCACTTATGTCTAGTACTTCAGTCTTATGATATTATTTTACTAACTGTAGTTGTATAAAATTGTCATTTAGGGTCTTAAAACCTTACATTATTTTATATTAGGTTATGTCTGAAATACTACAACTGGTACAAAATAACATTTTCTTTAATTATGTATGTGACTGACAGACATGACGTTAAAACAAATTCAATGATTATGGCAAAAAATTTCCACTATAATTCGCTCCAGGGTACCCCAGACAGAAGAAAAAAATTTCCGATAAATACTCATGTTGTCATGGTAATGCCACCAAAACTACACATTTGATTGGTCAAAAACAGTGGTGTGGAATTTTCATCGTTAAATAATACTCCTAATTGCAATGCAGTTAATTTTACATCCATAATTTTTAAATGGTCATATCTTATGTTATTTTTTTTTTTAAATAAAAGATTAAATTTTAAGATTTAAGACAAAAATACATAGTGTGACATTTAAACTAATAAAGTCATCGACATACATCGAAAAATTGGCGATTTTGTTTTTGTGTTAGCGGAAAGTCACGACCAAATGAAAATAATATAATAAAAAACTTTAAAAAATCTAATAACATTATTTGTTGTAAAGCGATTTGAAATTGTATACTGTATAAGAGAAACCAGATAAAAATGTTGTCAATATATATTATTTAAATATTTTAAATTATAAAAAAACTTATTATATGGCTAAACCTTTTCATTTACTATTATTTTCACTTTTTAACTGGTTACAATACCTAAAGGTGTAGCTTTTACCAAGTCAATTAATTTTTACAAAAGCAATGTCAAAAAGTCAGATCATCAGTTATTTTTAGTTAAAAGTTTTTCAACATTTTTTATATTAAAAAGTTTTCAATATTTTTAAGGCGCGTCCATAAAGGATCCAGTTTACGTCTGGCAGCCTTATTATAAGTATTTATTTTTTATTAGGATTATTATTAAATAATTTTCACCAGCCTTGTACCTCCGTGTTAAGGGATTGCAACCTTCTATGTAGTAGGTTTTTTTTTAACTTTGAGTTTGTTTTATACAAGCGCTCTGTATAATTTGATAATATTTTAATTTACGATGCATACTAGTAGAAGACCTCTTAAAATAGTGCCCTTGAAACTTATGTCCTTCTTTAGTTTGCCAGGGACGGACTAGTTTTCGCACATTATTGATAATATTTTTACGCCCTCAAGGGTGAAGACACAGTGTCATATGCTTTTTGGGTAGTTTAAACCTTTTGCTAAAAAAGGTACATGTTTGACATCGATAAAATGAGCCGTTTTCGAGTAAAAATTATTTTAACAATAAGAGTTTATTTTTGTTTAATAATACAATATTTTATTTTCGATGTAATTTGTAATTTTGATTCAGTATTGAAGTCCTCTCAGCAGGTCAGGAATTTGTTGCAAATTAGAAAAACAAAGACTATTTTTACTCGAAAACGGCTCATTTTATCGATGTCAAACAAGAGTACCATTTTTTTAGCAAAAGGTTTAAACTACCCAAAAACATATTCTTTGTGTCTTCACCATACACTGCGTAAAAAATATTATCAATAATGATGCAAACTAGTCCGTCCTGGCAAACTAAGGCATAAGTTTCAAGGGCACTATTTTAAGAGGTCTTACTAGTATGCATCGTACTAAAATATTATCAAATTATACAGAGCGCTTTAAAGTTATTCAAAAACGATTTCTAGCTGCCCTTTAGGGGATACGGGGCCTAAACAAAAAAATTTTATAGGAACTGTCGTGTTATTTTCATCTGTTCCATACGTGTGCGAGAGATTTCCCATTTCCCGGACACCCTCAAGGTTCCATCTTGGGGCCACTCTTGTACATTCGGTACACTACTGAACTGCCAGAGACCATAAAAGAACACTTGGTTATGTATGCTGATGATACTTCTGTTATCATTAGTGAAACAAATGATTGTGATATTGAAAGGCAAATTGGAGGCTCGCTTGAGGACTTAAAAGAGTGGTTTTTAAGAAATAACTATGAATATAGAAAAACACAGATAATGAAATATTCAGCAAGGGAAACAGAGCCAGTTGTTTACAGTTTGGGTAATACCAATTTAACTACAAATAAGCTCTCCTTTCTGGGAATGGTCATTGACCAAAGACTGGACTGGAAAAGTCACATCGAGGGTCTATCAAGTGAGCTTTCAAGGTACTGCTATGCGGTTCGAATATTAACGAATGAAGTTGTCATGGAGGCAGCACTTCAGGTGTACCATGCACATATCATGTCAAGAATAAGGTATGGAATTATTTTCTGGGGTAACTCAGTAGATGCGGAGAGAGTTCAGATACTACAAAAGAGATGCTTAAGATTGATATTTGGGATGGGATCTCGGGATAGTTGTTGACATATATTTGCAAATAAAAAACTGTTGACTGTTGTGAATTTATATATTTTTAAATGTATTAAATTTGTTTATAATAATGGGATCTTATTTTCTGAAAGTAATAAAAACATAATTATAATACAAGAACAAGAAATGATCTAACTTTAGATAAAACAAAATATACATTTATACAAAGAAATGTTCATAATAGTCTGATTAAAATTTGGAATAAGGTCCCACACGATCTACGGTGTTTGCCAGAAAATAAATTTCTAAAAAAGATAAAAACATTCCTGTAAAGCCATCCATTTTATTTTGGGACAGAATATTTTAATACCGTAGTAAGTGTGTAATTTTAAAATGTATTTTTTTATGTAAATGGGATTTTATTGTAATTTGTTTTACATGTGTGGTATGTAAATTCTATTGTATTTTAATATGTGTAAAATGATTTATTTTACTGTGTAAAATTTTTACTTTTTAGAATAGTGTGACACGTTCCACACCTCATTTTGAGGTATATATTTGTATATTTCTTTATACTTTGGAACAAACAAACTAGCAGACAGCATGGAACTTTTTTTTAAAAAATTTTTTAAAATTAAACATACTGTTTCTAAAATATAATTAGAGGTAAGAGTTAAAATTTTCTTTGACTTAAACAGGGTGGCCCACCATATTCGACACGGTCTGTAGCTGGATAACCATGGGTTTTAAAAGTAAATACTGAAACATATACAGGTCGGATAAGGCCACAGTACAAATTATTTACTCTATACAGGATGTCTCAAAAAGTGTGACGTATCAAAAGTTATATTTTTAAATGGAACACCCTATATTTTATGACGGTTTTAGATTCTACATAAAAATAATTTAAGTTTGTTAATAGTACCAAGTGTCTAATTTTATTCGTTTTTGTGATATTTGATTTTTTTTCAAAATGCAGGGGTGCAATTAAATTAATTTTATTTTTAACAATATAAACTCCTTAAACTTTAAAATTTGTTACAAGATTAGGAAAAGTCTGCCTTATCATACGTAGGTCATATCGAGATCATAGATTATACAGGGTGATCAAAAATAATTTCAATTTTTAGAAAGTCAAATAGCAATATCTCTCTTATTTTAAATGGAACACCTGTATTTTTTCATCACATGATGACAAACCAAATGCTCTTTTCAAATGGTGTATAGGTTGCCTATACCTATCTTTTATACTTTTTAAGTAAATTCCGTTTTAACATATTTTTATTCCAAATGTCTATTTAAATGTAAGTAGGCTGTGATATAGCTATGCCTATTTACTAAGCCGTTATTGCAAAAATGTAAATTTGTTGGAAAAAAGCACAAAATTAAAGATTTTGTATTATCTGCCACTATTTTTAAAATTCACAGAAAAAAAATTCATTAGTTGCTTATAATGCTACTTCCAATAACACTTATTTCAGCTGAATGTGGTAATGATAAAACTTGTGTTTTTAAACAATCCCAATAACGCCTCTGGTCAGTTATGACGACATTCTGTGACTTATAACTCGTTTCTTCCATTATCCATAATCCTGTGTCAAATTTTTAAAGCAACTATTAAGGTTATCAGATGGTTTCTCCTGGAATATTTTTTCAGGGTTAACTCTAGACTAAAGTAAACCATTTTTCGCATCACTACCAGTGTGTACTTATCATCTTGTTGTTGCCAGAAGAAGGGTTTTATTTAAAATCATTGAAATTTCTTTTAAACGGACCCAAAGCACTGGCTCATGAATAGTAATGGTCGTTGTTATTTTCTTGAGAAAAATATTAATGGCTGCCATGTCACAGCCAACTTTAATTTAAAATAGTGCATTTGGATTCTAAAAATTTGTAAAAACAGATTTTACTAAAAAGCACTAAAAAGATAGGTATAGGCAACCTATACACCATTTGAAAAGAGTAATTTTTGTTTGTCATCATGTAACGTAAGAAATAATACAGGGTTGTTCCATTTAAAATAAGAGAGATAATGGCTATTTGATTTTCTGAAGAATTGAAATTATTTTTGAATCACCCTAGTACCAATATTTGATCTTGATTTGACCTACGTATGATATGGCAGACTTTTTCTAATCTTGTTACACATTTAAAGTTTAAAGTGTTAAAAGTGTTAAGTAAATCAATTTAATTCTTACCTCTGCATTTTCAAAAAATCAAATATCACAAAAACGAATAAAATTAGACACTTAGTACTATAAACAAACTTGATAGATTCCTAAAGGAAATTTAATTTTTCACAAAAAGGTCTCTTCACCTTGTTACATATAATCATCTTTTCAAAAGCAATTTAAATTTTAAGTTAAAGAAAAAATAAAATTATTAATTTATTTGCTGTTAAACCATGTTTTTTACTCGAAAAAATGGGTTAAAAAGTAAACGCCTTTATTTAAAAAAATGCATAAATGCTTTTAGTTAAAAAATCTTTAAAAAAGTTTTTTATTACTAATGCTATACAGTGTGGGCCAAATTAAACTTGCACACTTTTTAACTGATAATAACTTTTTATTTGTTGCGCCCATCTTTTCATTTTTGATGGGCTAATAGGAAGATAAGTTTTCTGTAGGTTTGCCAATTTTAGTCAAATAGATTTAAACAGGACTGGACTAACGGGACTTTCTCCAATATGATGCATTAAACTTCGTTGAAAAAATAATAATTTTATCTACAATTAGGCAAATCGGTTTATTTTTAATTAATTTACTGTTAAGTTTGGTCAGCACTCAACTCAGTAACCATGGTAACCTCACATTTTTGATTTTCTAAGGACACTAAAAAAAAGTTCTTTTTTAAAATCGAGAAAAATGCATGCTTTTAGGGAGCATTATTTATTAAAAATAATTATAATTCCTAAATCCTTAAATTGTTGACATTGACATGACAATCATTTCTTATAGTTTGTCTACAAGTAATAGTTATTTACATTACAAGATGCGAAAGTTTACTTTTTGGTGTGAGGTGGTTTTTAAATAGCCTCGGCTCCGAACACTTGAAAGGCCTTTCGCATCGTGTAATGTATTATATATTTTCTGCTTCTGTTCTATGTATCGCATAATTTAATAATCATTAACATCATGTTTTAATAGAAATATCAGAGATTTTGAAATTTTACCTGTTAAAAATTAATCCATAGCAACACATTTATTGTTGACATTGTCTGTCATCAGCACTTGTCAGATATTGAATTATTGTTAATTTAGTATAAATCCATTGCCATTTTAAAATGTTAAATGAATATGAAAATGACATCCAAAAGGCAGCTGACCTTGCGTGTGCCTCACTTCTGCCAGACAAATCTAAAGAGAGGTACCATCAACCATATAAATCGTTTTCTGAATGACTTGCTACAAAAAATGTGGGGCGGATTGACGAGAATGTGATGTTGGCGTATTTTCAAGAAAAATCCGAGTCTTTATCACCACCAACCCTCTGGTCTGTATATTCCATGCTCAAGTTAACAATTTCCGTAAACAAAAATCAAGATATTTCGGAGTTCAAGAAACTAGTTGCTTTTATTAAAAGAAAAAACCATGGTTATGAAGCAAAAAATCAAAAATTTTTAAAAAGAAGAAATCATAAAGTTTTTACTTAACGCGCCTGATCAAAGTTACTTAGCAATGAAAGTAATAGCCATTATGGGAGTGGCTGGGGCATGCCGGACAGACGAAATATACATAATGAAGCTAAGTGATGTAGAAATAAGAAATGACGTGGCTATAGTAAAAATAGTGGAGTCTAAAAATAAAGTTAAAAGAAACTTTGTAGTAACCAACGATGAAGGCTCAGTTCCTTATGCCAGATTTCTACAGGAATATATTAAGCTGAGACCAAGGAATGCTCTAGATGAGCGCTTATTGTATCGTTATGAAAGAGGTAAATGTGTTAATCAAGTAATTGGAAAGCACATTATTTCAAATGAACCTAAAGAAATTGCGAAGTTTTTGAAGCTTGAAGACATCAGTAGATACACTGGCCATTATTTTAGAAGAATGTCAACTACGTTCCTTGCCAATGCTTCGGATGTCGATATTTTGGATTTAAAAAGGCATGGAGGTTGGAAGTCTTCTTCTGTTGTGGAGGGATATATTGCTGAATCTTATAGTAATAAGGTGGAAATTTCAAAGAAGATTTTACACGAAACTCCTACCAATATTTCCTCTAATGAAGTAACAGTGAAAAATATGAATATTAACGTAGTTAAAGGTGATAACGATACCTCAACAACAAATTTAAAAACTGTTAATTCAAATATTATTCCTCCAATTTCTTTTGCTAATTGCTCAAATTGCACAATTACTTTTATAGTCAATACCTAACCTAGTTTTTTAAAATATTTTTTCATAAATTAGTTACTTTTTATAAATAAATCCTAATATTTCCCTCAAGCATATTTCCTTTTCTTTTACTCTTACTTTCTTGTCCAGGCGCTGAAAATATTACTTTCGTAGCTAGCAACGCTTAGCAACCAGATAACACGAAGGTTCTCTTTCGTTATCATTCGCGTTGCTAGGACCACAAAGTTTTCTTATTTATACAGTAGTAGAAAAACATATTAGCTTAATTGTAGCTAAATCAGATTTTTTTTGCAGGGTTAATTACAGTATTTTGAAAATAGTCTCGTAAGTCCAGTCCTCTCTAAATATATTTGACCAAAATTGGCAAACCTAGAGGAAACCTATCTAATCATTAGCCCTTTAAAAATAAAAAAGATAGAAGCAACAGATAAAAAGTTATTACTAGTTAAAAAGTGTGCAAGTTTAATTTGGCCCACCCTGTACACGATGGATCACCTTTAACAGTTAACACCTTCATTTTTTTATCAGTACACTTTTTTTTAGTTCTAGTCACTCTATTCAGTTTCGAGATACAAGGTTTCTCTTAGGTCATTAAGATGCTTTCTAAATATAATAAAAAAGTCTCCTATATAGTATTAAATTATTTAAATAAAATGCTCTTTTAGGATGCTAAGCACCCTCGTTCCAAGGGACAAAAACGAGTTATGACCATAAATAGGAATTTGCAAACTTTAACCCCACACAGAAGTTATAGAAGGGCAAAATACGATTAATTTTATTTTTTCATGGCTACTAACCTAAAAATAACCGTTTTAGCTAAATTATGGAATTTTAAATTAAAATTTTGAAAAAAAAGTAATTTATGCAAGTGCATAAAGTAATACTTTTTTCACAAATGGGAAGTTTGACAGCATGAGCCGTCAGGCGAGATGAGTAAAAAAGACACTTTATGCATGTGTTACATACTATATTTTTTTCACAACCGTATAAAATTTTTCCAAAATACCATTTTATACATGTTTTATTTATCTTCACTTATTTATTTTAATTTTTGCAGAACAGCCATTATATTGCAAGAAAAAAATCATAGCATCCTTATTTTTTAGTAACGTATTAGCTTAATTGTAGCTAAATCAGATTTCCTTTGCAACAAGGTTGAATGCAGTATTTTGAAAAAGTCCCGTAAATCCAGTCCTGTCTAAATCTATTTGCTCAATATTGGAAAACCTAGAGAAAACATATTTACCTATTACCCCTTTAAAAATAAAAAGATAGGCGCAACAGATTAAAAGTTATTTCTAGTTAAAAATGTGCAAGTTCAATTTGGCTCACCCTGTATATCAAACTTATTAAAGAAGTGTCAAAACTATAGAATTTGACGTAACTTTAACAAAGATTTAAAGCAGTTTATTTTTAAAACCAATATTAGCTTTATAATTATGGTTTCCGTCTTTTGAAAGTCAGATTTAATTTTGAATAATATGCTAGTAACAAAAACCTTCTTATACATTATTCATAGGAAGAAAATTAAACGTTGGTAGCATTTCCGGGTTAATCAAAAGTTACAATAATTTGTTACCAAAGTCAATATTATTCACTTACCGTAATTTTGAAACTTTGTGGTGCCCGAGAGCAAAAGTGTGTTTTAGGAAAGATAGAACTTGCAGCTAAGATTGCAATAGTTAGATCTCAAATTAAAAATTTTTAGTTGTTGTTGTTTTACGCGATAGAGACGTATTTAAAGAATATTCATGACAAATTTGGAGTAAATCGGTCGATTAGAACTTGAGATATCAGAAAATTTTTGCAAGTTGCCTTATTAGGATCGGGTATTATTTATACCGGCCTTATTTAAATAGTGCTTGTATCCATAATTTAAAATTATTGCACATTATGTTGACAGTACTATTAATCATAAAAAAAGTGGTTTAAAAGTCATAACACGCAGTCACCGGTTTGTGTTTATTTTTCGTGTTTTATGGTGTACGCTGTTGTTATATACAATTGCAGAAAATTAGAGAATTATTGCACAGTGAAATAAGGCCAGGCACTAATAATACCGGCCTTATTTTGAGATCTGAGCTTGCGCAGATGCATGGTAGGATAAGGACTCCCTTAATAGAGAATTATTGCACAGTGAAATAAGGCCAGGCACTAATAATACCGGCCTTATTTTGACATCTGAGCTTGCGCAGATGCATGGTAGGATAAGGACCCCTTAATAGAAATTATTGCACAGTGAAATAAGGCCAGGCACTAATAATACCGGCCTTATTTTGAGATCTGAGCTTGCGCAGATGATGCATGGTAGGATAAGGACTCCCTTAATAGAGAATTATTGCACAGTGAAATAAGGCCAGGCACTAATAATACCGGCCTTTTTTTGACATCTGAGCTGCGCAGATGCATGGTAGGATAAGGACTCCCTTAATAGAGAATTATTGCACAGTGAAATAAGGCCAGGCACTAATAATACCGGCCTTATGACATCTCGTGCCTTATTTTGCCCTTATTTTAACTTCGGAACTGTTCGTCGAACCGGAACGGCTGCCGATCACAAAATCGATAAGTTTTAAGAAGTAAAAATACTTAAAACCTTGGTTTTTCAAATGTATTTCTATAATTGTGTTATAAAAACCCTACAACACAAAACAATAAAGAAAAACTACTAAAATTTCTTCCCCTTTTTTTAAAGGTTGATGGTACTGTCAACATGATTTGCAATAACTCTAAATTATGGGTAGAAGCACTATTTAAATAAGGCCGGTATTATTAATTCCTGAGCTTAATAAGGCAACTTGCAATAATTCTCTATTATTTAAAAAAAAGCACGGTTGTAAGTGACAACTCCTAAAAACTTCGTCGACTGCCCTTCAGTTATACGAACAGTTCCGAAATTATAACAAGATCAAAATAGGGCACGACCCAAAACCCGCATAAATAAAGCCAGGTACTAACCGTATACAGGAGTCCCGCCAGCATATTCAGTAACAGCAGACGCAGACTTCCAGCGGCTCCTCGGCTTTTTTCGGATTTTCCGAGGTGGTTTAAACCGCTACAAACGGTAAAAAAATAACGGTCACATTGGGGTCATGGTTAGTTCTTGTTAGTTAACTCTTTTTTTTTTAAATTGCTTTATTAAGGAATTAAAAAAAAGATTTAACTAACTAGAACTAACCATAACCCAACAGCAGACGTTCTAGCCCTAGACCATCTGCTGCCGTCGCGTCACCGAACACAATTCGGAAGTCTAGCGCGTCCGCTGTTACTGAATAGGTTCGTTTTGTTTCTAAAATTTAGAACGGTTTCGTGTTCGGTTCAGTTATGCGCAGAACTATATGTGCATAAGTTGAAGTTTCGAATCATCCCAGAACAGTTCAAACGATTCAGCCAAAACACGCTTATATTTTATATACCTTGTATTCGTGTTAATAACATTGTTTTAAAAAATACCTTTATTTTTTGTTTGGTTCACCCCACCTGCTGCAAATCCATAATTAAAAACATAAACCACAAAAAAATCCAACAAAAAAACAATCTTTCAAAAATAGGGTTAAATGTTATGAAAAATAAAATATAACGCGCAGACTCCACCAGAAGTAGTCAGAATCAGTTCTTACAGTTCCTACTCAAGGGTTAGAACTGCTGTTGCGTTATAGAGTCGTGAAACTAGTTCACAAAATAAACCAAACAGCAAGCATCCAATACGGAATCGGTTCTAAATGAACCAAAATACTTTATACCCGACTGCGCAGGCTCGAACTTTGTTCTAGAATCGTTTCAATCGGTAGCCAAAACGAACCTTATGGGTCCGCCAGCATATTCCGGTAACAGCAGACGCAGACTGCTTGGCTCCTGCTCTGATTTTCTCCGAGGTGGTTTAAACACTACAAACGGTTAAAAAAAAACAGTCCGTGAGGGTCATGGTTGGTTCTGGTTAGTTAATTCTTTTTTTTTTTAATTCGCTTTATAAAGGAATTAAAAAAAAATATTTAACTAAATAGAACTATCCCATAACCCAATAACCCCGAATGTTCTGGCCCTAGACCGTCTGCTGCCGTCGCGTCACCGAACGCAATTCAGGAAGTCAGCGCGTCCGCTGTTTTGAATGAACCAAAATACTTTATACCCGACTGCGCAGGCTCGAACTGTTCTAGGAATCGTTTCAATCGGTAACCAAAACGAACCTATTATTAGCTTTGTTCGCGGTTTCGATTCTGAACCGGTTCTGGGACTATTTGCATGCGCAGTGAAAAAGCAGCGTTCGCGGTTAGTAAAATACCGAATTTTTAGTAACAGTTCTGTGTTCGCGGGTTACAATTGAATCAGTTCGTTACCGGTTCGTAACCTAATTAGCAGTCCTGGGATTTTTGTTGAAACTAAAAGTTCAGTTCGGAATTTAATGCGCATTTTCGACATGGTCAGCTGTTTTCTGTTTTTATGGTACAGAAATAAACCGTTGCATTACAGTTTATAGACAAATTATAGACAATATTACAAGATTTTACCATTTCTTGTTATTTGAATTTTATCTTTAGTTAAATACACATACTTATGTTTAAAACAAGAGGAGGCAGGAATCCCTCGTCTTTCGCCGAGAGACCTCGAGTGGCTTTCGACAGTATAACAATTTACCTTTTGTTTGAATTTAATTTTTTTGTGTAGTATCCAATTTAACCATCAAAAATCCTAACCAAACGGCTAGGTTAGAATACATCCTCAGCTGTATAGAAAATCGTTCGCGGTAAATAAAAATTCCGAACTAATTAATAACTAGACATGCGCTTTAAAACAATTCTAAACCAGTTCGGTTTTGGTTCAGAATCAGTTCAATACTAGACCCGCGAACAAAGCTATTAGTGCCTGGCCTTATTTTACTGTGCAATATTTCTCTTTTGTGGCGACCGTATCAAAAAGTAGTTCCAAGAAAAACGCGTTTAAAGTTTTACTTAAGTTTCAGGCAGCGTAACTTTTAGAATAAGTACGTATACCATAAGTTCTCTTAATTAGCCATCCCAGCTTATTAAATGATGTTAGTATACTAGAAGTATTATGGAAAGAAGGAGAAAGAGTTATTCATACGGGTAGCCCACATAGATAACCCACATTTAGATCCGCAGTGGCAAGAAGCATTTTTCGGATTTTTACGACCTCGCGCAGTGGGTGGACGAACATGCGCAGTTAAAAGCCGTGGCAAAATACAAACACCGGCACCCCGTACTCTTCGTCTGCGGTCTGATCGTAACGCCCATTAGCTACCGTACTTCGAAGGGAAAACCAGGACGCCGTCAACAAATTCCTTTCTATAATGCGGATAGTTTGTTTGAAGCCGGGTGTGTTTACCCTCAACCGGCTTGCGCACAAACCGGTTTTTTTGCCCATGAAATGTAACTTTTGTTTCGCGCAGGTTATAACATTGGCGATCCATCGAGATCAGTGGTAGCCCACCTCCAATCCCGTATTGTTAGGGTCGTCCGCTCAAAACGGTCTAGTTGCCACGTCACCTAAACGGCTGTAACTTTAAAAATACTTTAAATTTTGAAAAATTCTTTAAGGATACATTCTTAAATATCCAATCCATTTTATTATAAAAAAGCAAATTCCCTTTACTTTTTCCAATTTCTAGACTAGAATACCTTAAAATTATTTATGCATTTAATAATATTAGGCAAAATTTGGTAAGGCTTAAAATAGTTATTTATGAAACAAGTACATACATGAAGTAACAATTTTTTGACACCAGTCATGTGAGGACGTGGCATTGGTGCACATTTTTGATATTTGCACACTTGGTTTCCTAACAATGTGTCTTGTTTCCAAATAGAGATGGCTTTTTAAAGAAGCACGGGTTGTTTACAGACATCACATTAAAAAAAAGCGTACATTTAGGAGTTGCGAAGAATTACGCACAATAATAATATTTTAAGCAAACCAAGTGTGAAAATACAAAAAATGTGAAAAACTACTCTTAAAGCGCACCAATGCCGGCGTCCTGACGCTTGAAACTCTGCGTTAGGTATGCATGAGTTATGAAAACGCTTTTAAGAAATGGATTGCCAAGTGCATAAACGTTCTGTTGGCCAAGGAAATCCATTGTTATTTTTGATACCATCAAATATTGGTTCGCCTATTGATTTTACAACAAAATTGTATTAGACTATTTTGAAGACATTGACAAAAATAGTCCTCACCTCATTCCGTTTTCTAATTAACCAATTAAATGGTAAGAAAAACTATTTAAATAATCGTTGTATACTTGATACACCACTGTAATAAATACACCAGTAATGAATAAGTGGAAAATAACAAAATTTGTTGTATGATCTTACCTTATTAAAGTTTTTAAAAAAAATGGTCTAATACAATTTCGTTGTAAAATCGATAGGGTAGCCAATATTAAAGGTGTTAAAATTTACATGGAATTTCCCACGGGCAGTCTGGCTATGTACCATCAGGTATTTTGTAAAAAAATAAATAAAATTGATATAAATGAATTAAAAACCACTACCTTTTTTGAAAAAGAAACAAATTATTTAAAGAAAATTTAATAGCTGCCTAATACAATAAAAATAAAGTCAAAAGTGCAGAAAAAAACCGTTTGAAGTTTATTTTAGAGTTAAGAAATATTTTTGTCATTATAAAAGATGCCATTCCCTACTTCAAGTGGGCTCGAAAGGTGGCTGTTAAGCAGGATATTAAATAAAAGAAATTCTTTGTTTCTAACTAACAAGCCGCTATTCAAATTTCGTAAATTACAAAGTAAGTAAAGAAGAGCTTATTCAATGAGGGAGCCATTGCATAGTGAAATAAGGGTCAGGCACTCAATATTACCGGCTTTATTTTGACATCTCGAGCTTGACGGAGTTGCCTGGAGGAATAAGGACTTTACCATTCAGTAAAAAACTAGTGCACTGGCTCAGGGAGGCGGGCATGAGACGTAGCAGCCTAAACCCCGCGGCTCAATTACTCCGAGAGAGGGGCCTTTCTGCTGCTTTGGAAGCACTGTCAGTCTGTCACTTCTAAAGGAAGGTAGACGCAGCTGTCGTGTGTCGACTTTATGATCAAGTTTTGCCTCGCCTTTTTCCAATTATATAGTTGTGCTGTTCTTTGCACCCCTAATGTTTGGGGTACTTGTTTTTGTCTCCTATTAATATAAAATATTGGGGTTTCGTCTCAATAATTACACACACCTAATTAAAAATGTCATGTTTATTTGGCTTTTATAAAGATTTTTTCTTACAGATAACCAAGTCAATATTACCTTAAATGATCTGTTGAAAAGCACAAATTTAATATACACACTGTGATCACTAATAAAAGACAATATTTAAGGTCCAGTCGAAGGTAAAAACTACGAAACACACGGCAAATCACACAAAAAATGTAAACAAACTGTCCAAACAACTCGGCCATTATTTAAAGTCATCAAACACAAATATTGAATAACATTTCGGCGTGACTGCCTGCGAGCGGCGTTGTCAAGTTAAAAATATTTGATTTTGGGTATATAGTATAATCTGTGTTTTAGCCAAAGAAACAACATTTAGCTAAACACAAACAGAAATTGTAAACAACTTGGCAACTATAAAGCGATGGAGTTACCCTCGTTATCCCATGATCGTGATAGAACCATACGTTATAAGACTTGCGATTAATGAAAAGACCAAAAATGTAATGGACCAAATTGGGACCAGTGTCTCATTCTTGTCTCTGGCATAGTGGCTCAAATCCCAGGCACTAAAAATGCCGGCCTTATTTTGACATCTGAGCTTGCGGAGATGCCTGGTGGAATAGCTCCATTAATAAAAATAGTGCCTGGCCTTATTTATGCCGGTTTAGTTCGTGCCCTATTTTGGTTTTATTTTGCTGGAACGGAAATATGTCCGTATAACCGAACGGCACGACCACTTGTGAAAATAGCAAATAGCACACTGATTTCATGCATAGAAAATGCGTTATATCACACTAGTGTTGCAAAAGTACTTTACAGCACTAGTGTTGCAAAGTACTTTACAACACTGGTGTGATACATATTATGATGTCATTCTAAAAACTGCTATTGGTTTTGCAAGTGACATATTTATTGTAGTGACAGTAAAAAAAACTTTTTATTTACCTTAAACGGTAGAACCCAAATTAGCGAAAATCATCTTATTTTATATTTATTAAAATTTACGAAAAAATAAAAACATAAACAAAAATAGACATAACCACAAAAAACAACTTTCACTGACTGGCACAGTGTTGTCAGGTAAGTAGATCAAATTAAAAATCTCCCTTCTACCTTTGAGCACGTACTTTATAGAGGCAGCCTTGCCGCTTGACCGTTCGACCTAAAGCGCCAGAGAAAAAAAAGCCTATAGATCAAATTCCTTCCTCTCTTTCTTCGTGTACTCAAACAACTAGTTAAATCTTTTTTTAATCCTAATTAAACCTAAGGCTAATACACACTTTATGAATCCACTTTCTTTTATCCATTCATAAATAGAATCAGACCCTTCCGACGTTGCCAAATGCTTTCCATATTTTGCATGGTAACTGACGTTTGGTAGTCGTTTTTCCTTACTTTTAGGACTTTAGGTTATGCATTTACAATTTTCATATTTTTATATTTTTTCTTAAAAATATGAGGAAAAACTGTTATTTTTACTTAATTTTATATGTGATGTTCAGTTTCATTAACTCGTTTTACCAATTTTACCCCACCCAGCACCCCTTTTCACTCCCCGGTCCCGTAAGTTTATTTACTGATATTTTTTAAAAAACGGAATATTTTGGATATGCACCACTTACGTTTTATTTAGAAGAGTGTCTAAAATATGTAAGAATCGATAATTTTAAAAAACACTTATAATAGCAGAAAACCGTATTAAACTATTAGCGTTATTACCTAACAAAACCATACAATTTTTATTAAGTGAGGGCCTTTTTAAATTCCAAAATGATAAAAGTTATATAATGCTTCTAGGTAGGTGATTTTCGATGTAAAAATATTGTCAAAACAGTATAATATAGCAGTGAGGAAAAGTATATATCACACTAGTGTTGCAAAGTAAATATCACCTAGTGTTGCAAAGTTCTCAATTGTTTTTATTTTTCTGAACAGACAAACTTTAATTTATTTATTTTTTGGTGAATAATTTGTGGTCGTAGGAAAAATAGTGTACAGTACTCGTGTGAAAATGACTTTCTTACACTCGTGGGTTTGTCGCACTCGGCTAACGCCTCGTGCTACAATATTCCCACTCGTGTGAAATTAGTCATTTTCCACACTTGTAATGTAATATACTATACCACAATCTAAACCTAAACTTTTTAAAACCTCCCTGTCTAGCGCCTATTACTCCCCTGTCTGGCGCCTATTTCTCTCATCGCGCCTAGGCTGTAGCCTAGTCAGCAATGGATAATACAGCCCTGCAAAGAGCTTTTATTTTTATGAAGAATTATTGGCTTTTATTAAAATTAAACCAGAGAAATGTCAGAAATGCTTTAGCTTATGAGCTAAATTTTATTAAACCTTATTAGTCACAGAGAGAAATAGTGTGGCTTTAAAGGAAACGTCATGGAAATCTTGGAAAACTGGCCTATTGCGGGTTTTCAAGGTGTCTTGTCTGTGGCTGCTATGCTGCTCAATCAATTTAACAGATGAAACCGTAAATCGGGCTAAAAGTTGAAACCATAAATCGGGCGTAGTTGACCCTAGAAAATAAAACCCTGCAAAGAATATTTGCAATAATTACCATTTTGTTTTTTAAAACGTTTAGAATTTAATTTCTTACCTCTATCTGAGGGTTCACAAAGACAAAATATTCACAATTTTGTAGAAAAATCTGATTTAGGTTTTAATAACTTTTTTAAAATATCCAAGTGCCCACAGCAAAAGGGTCGAGGAAAGAGAGAACCTGCCGAAGGCAGTTTGCCGTATTGGCGTTCAATTGGTAGCTGAATTTTTGCCAAGTTTGCCCGAAAAACAAGACACGCCAGGAATTTTTATTACCACAAGTAGTGTGAGAAATTTAATAAATTGTTTTGAAATTTACACCACGATCCGCTGGGCCTGCGGTATTCCTGCAACCCGCAAATTTAAATAATTTAAAGTTAAACATTGAAATTATTATAATTTGTGCAGAATTCACCGGTTTGTTTATAAATTTTTTAAATTATGTCCATTGTATCATTTAAAATAAAATGCTACAATTACTCTAGGCGCATTCCGTCGGCAATATTACGAAGCGGCGTTTCTCCAAAATAGGAAAAATATTAGAGCCGATATAACTTTTGCTTAAAAAAGTTTGCTCCTAATATAAAAGAATTGGAATAAGTTAGATTTTAATAACTTTATAGTTATGATATAGTAAATAAATAATTTCACTTAAATATAAAATATCTAAAAAAAAACCGAAAAACTGCTTTTGTAAAATTGAAAAATATGAATACGCCACTTCATTGATATTGACGACGATTTTATTAGGACCAATGTCTTTATAAATGCCTAATTTCGTTAAGTTTAGATTTATGACAAATTAGTAAACACTACGGGCATAAGTTCAAATTAATGAACCTCTGCATTTTTATTACGACAATGAAATGAAACTTAATTACACATTACTTAATTAATAAAATTTCCTTTTGGCATATTAATTTAAATTGGTGCTAAAGATGAAGTAAAAGACAATAAAATTATAGGTTTTGACAACTATTTTGATGACAGAAATTTATTCGCGGTTAAACAGCACATGTTGGTAGGGGAGCCCAAAGGGGGATTTCACAGTACTACAGCGCGGCAGATAAATATACCGTAGGATAGCTTGTACCTGTTAGTACACCCACCAAATATGAGCCTCGTCTACAGGGCCGATCATAAAAAACAAAAATATATCCATCAGAAATTGTCGACCGCGTCAGATTAAGATAGGGTAAGTTACTAACATGCTGAACAGTGTATATTCCACTAATCTGACAATTTGAGAGTGACGTAAAGGAAACAGTGGGCCACAAAAACAACGTCAGTTTAACGTTGTCGAGCTTAGCTTTTTAATTTTTAAAGAAAATAATTTAGGGATAACATAAAATATATAATACGAAATGGACCCGAAACACAAGCCGAAATAATAATAGTATTTTGTTTGATGTATTTAAAAATGTATAGCCGCTTCCCCCACCAATGAAAAGGTATACATTATATAACATTTTTTCTTTTTATGATCTAAGCTTTGCAACCCAATAGGTCTCTATGACGCTCAAGTAAACCCCTATTTAGCATCGTGGGCTCCCCTACTATGTGGTTTAATCACTTATCTAAACAAGATGTATTCAAAAAATGGTGGTTTTTGATTGGTTTTATTTTTTATTAAAGGAAATAATTAGAAATATTTATGGACGGTCTTGAGTTGGTTAAAGTTTTACTTTATTGTTATACCTTTTATACAGACTGTCCACGGATGGAATTTGCAAGAGGACAAATGGATGAAAAATGTAATTTTTCCAAAAAGTTATTTTGATAAATTAATAAACCCTGTAAGAAGCATTAAAGAAAAATTAAAATGAATGTAGTTTGAAAAAAAAGGTAATGTGTGTTAGCTGGTAAGTCAAAACCTTCAGTTTGTTAAAGATACATTGTAAACCTTTAGTTAACGGAATTTAAGCATCTGTCACTGCCATGTACTTTTCAACACTGGTGTTGAAGAGTAGATTTCAACACGCGTGTTATATTATTCGTTTTCTAAAGGATCAAG
>JACEGR010008988.1:0-31102 GCA_014170235.1 Listronotus bonariensis
AAAAAAGCGATATAAACACGCTGGAAAGTGACTTGAATCGTTTAAGTCAAGCCTGAAAATAAGTAGGGTTGACTTCACTGAAGCCGATTAGAAACATGATATAAACGATTTAAGCAGGCTTAATAACCGCCTAACTTCAGATGAATGCTTCCTCGAACGTTATCAGTGTCAATCTCATATATGCTTTTGACATTTTTACTAAAAATGTGTTGAAAAACAGGTTAAAAAACTTTAAACCCGGGTAGCTTTCCAGTGACGAAAATTTTGTGCGTCACGCTCCAGGGCTTGAAGCTCTTGAACTGCTCTAAAAAGTTAGTCACTGGAACGCATCCTTAGACAAGGAAAGAGAGATTCTTTAAGAAATTTTAAAATTTCCTTGTTTTTAACCTTTCTTGGCTTTATAATAATGATCTCTTTTTAATATCTAATTTAATTTTAAATAAATAATTTTAAAAATCCATCCTTAACCATAAAAACACGTTTAAAGCACAAAACCAAAAGAGGGGTTGGTGCATGAGGGGCAAGGGGAAAGAAAAACGGAGTAGCTCAGGTGCATAACACTTTCCGTCACTGGAACGCCATAAAGTAGAACGAAATGCTCCTGAGCTACTCGGGAGCGCTCATTTGCGTCACTGGAAAGCCACTCCGGTCACACCAACAACAGCACACAATACGGGACGAAATAAAAGTGAGGTTTGTTTTTCATTTGATGTCCACTGTGAAGTTGGATGCAAAACTGCCCTCATGCGTACGACGATGGCCTGAAATGTGCTTGACCGCGATTTTAATTCGACTTTCAAGCCACCAAAATAAACACGTACACTTGGAAATCGCTTCAAAGCCGCTTTGTTTTTAAGCCAGCTTCAACTATTCGATATAAACGTAGTCATTTTCTGACTTTATGCCGTAGCTACTATATGCTAGGTGGGGCAGTGCCCCAGGACCCTCGAGCTTAGGGGGCTCCTTGAAGGTTAAAAAGGGCCCTCGGGGTAAGTACAAAAATAGTGAAAACAAATGAGATGGAGAATGAACTGGTACCGGTAAATGATATGAGAAGAAAAGAGTATTGGAATATTTTTCACTTTTCAGCCACATCCGGTTTAACCGGAAATGACTCCAATTTTACATTTTTGAATAAAAACCCTGTATATATTCTCATTTTTGGATTTCTGAGGCAATTTTATGTCTTAGTGTGACATTTAAAAACTTTTTTAGCTAACTTGATTTCTTTCAATGTATTTTAATATTGCATCTAGGTTGCCACGATTGAATGCAAATTATTCTATAAACCCCACAGATAATTTTAGAAAAATACAAACTTGAAGCTTTAGAGACTAGTGTGAAAGATAGGAATATACCCACATAACAACTAAAGAATATTCATATCCCAAGCAGATGCCCCGAATATGCGCCAACTCATATTCCCTGTCTAATATTCCTAGCATTATTTAAGTATATATTCGCTTATGTCTCTAAGTTATTTTCCGCATATCTGAAAAGGAATATTCGTTGCACATTCCAGGTATATGCGATATGACCTAAAAAATTCGTTGTTTTATAAATAAAAGAAATATTCATCCTACATATAATTTTTCCGCCGCATATTGGTTACGCATTAACGGTAATGGTTATGACATCTCTCCGTCCAAATTTCTGTTTTTTTTTTAAATACTTAATGTTCCCGCGGAAACCTACGCCCAATCATAGTCTAATCAAAACAACCTATCCCCATATAACATTTTTTGCCGGCGTTGTACATTTAATTTACTGGCATTGCCAACACTCTTTAATGGCAAGGCATTATTGGTAAAAAGGTATCAAAAGACGCGAAAGTGGGCAATTGGCCGATATTAGACCACGTGTTGCAGATAATGTGATGGCATCCATCATTAATAAGTTATTGGCAAAAATGCGTTTAAGATGATGGCATCCATCATTAATAAGTTATGCCAAAAAATGCATTTAGGATGATGGCATCCATCATTAATAAGTTATTGGCAAAAAAATCCGTTTATCCTTCAATAAGTATTGCAAGTTTTATAAGTTGAATGTCCCAAAAGTTAAATAACATATTTAGAATTTTGTAATCGAAAAAATCAGAAAAAAGGGCAGGAAACTTTATCAATAAAAAAATTACATAATATAAATTGTTATACCGTAACAATAAACTAAAAAAAGTATGTAATAAAATTTAAAAAAGATAGTAAATCAAAAGAAACACTTTAAAATAGTAAGTATTTAAGGGACACTTACACTCAATTTTCAGATCCAAAACATAGGGAGAAATATTTTAACGTTTAACGAGTTAAATGTAAAAAAACTATTAAATATATATAATTTTTTATTGACACGTCTTTAAAACTTTTAATAAGGCAACTCCCTGATTTCATATAATTTTTTAGGTAACTACAAATTTAAAAGGTTTTAAACGAAATGTTTACAGCTCCTAACAGTCTACTTGAATAACCCGCCTTCTTGACTAGCCATCACCAATTAATTACACAACACACACTAATTAGGTAATGAATACACTTAATTATGTCTACTAAAAACTCTTTTCTTTAAAAAAGAAACTAAAAAGCAAGAAAATCACGTAGAAAACAATTGCACAAAGCGGCCAAACAAAGGCAAGGTTGCCTCATCTGGCAAATTGTCAAATCTTGTATTTCGGCTAAGCGGGAAATTTGAATTTATCACCTTTGGTCGAAATCGTCGAAATTAACCTAGCTAATTTTAACATCATTTTATTTTTATTCTATCAAAAATACATAATAAACATTTTGTTTGATTTAATTTTTATTTGCATGATTTGTATCAATAAAATGTTAAGAAAAGGCCATTTCCTTTAAATTATGTAAAAAACATAATATAATGTTGTTTAGCCGCAATTATAAATAAAACAGATCAAAAAAATTGCTCAAATGTTAGTTAAATACCAATGTTAATAATATGGTTTGAAAAGTATAAATATGCGTTGAAGGTTTGCCTTCAAAATCCAATATTTATTTGCCTGCAACAAAAGGCATGATTTATTTAATCAGGATTGGTATGCCGCCATTTTTGTATGCTTGCCGGCAATTCGCCTGCATGTAAAATTTATTGGCAATTGAGTGTTTATTTAGGGTTAACTTTTTAATGCGTATTAGATGTTGGCATAATATTGCCACCAATTGCCAATGCTTTACCATCAATGCCAATATGAAAAATGTATATTGCCGGCAAATAGTGTTTGCTGGGTCCTTTTAACCAATCAGGCGTTGGTATGCACCTGGCGCGACGTGGCGTCACATAGGTAAGTTCCAATATACAATATATATCTTTTTAATCTTTTAGCTATAAGTATTAACCGATCACATGACCTTAAATTAAAATATCTATAAAGAGGTCATGTGATCTGTCAATATTTTGAGCTCTAAGATGTAATATTGGAACTTAGTATTGAACTTGAAGAGAACATAACCTCAGTTTTGGTTTTTGTGCATTTGATTGTTGTTTTTTTTATTATTGCGGTGCTGTGTAATAGCATTCTTGTGAAAGCTGAAAGTGTGATTTCAGTTGTTTTACTAGATTTCCAGAGTATAGTTATACATGAAGCAAAAGACAATTAACGAACTATAAAAGACATAAGACATATATCTGGATTTTTATATATGTTTTTTAGAATTTAAGCATCAAGTTCTAACAAAATTGAACATTATTGTGGCTAAATTAATATAACAAGAGAACAGAAAATTCTTGTGAGGACGAGATCGTACAAAAAATTAAAAGATGGCTTGCTAAAGCAAAGAAAAAAATGAATAATGAAACTATGTAAAAAAAACAGTAAGCTATTTTTTCTAAACTGTTGTTGAATTTAACTATGACATTAAATAAAAACCACTTTGCACTAAAAGTTAAAAAAAAACTGCTTGGTCAAGTGCAAAGCTTTTTCATATAGTAATAATATTAAGGGTAATTTTCTAGAAACCTGCGGCAACTCTGATTTTGACGAAATTTGGTATACGGGGTTTTTGAGGCGCTGATCACGAATTTCAGGTTTCTAGAAAATTACCATATTAAGTTTAATTATTGTAGGTAGTGAATCATATAATTCTTTTAGATTAATGTGGTTGAAATCTAGTTGTTTTTTAGGTTCTCTTAAAATGATAGAGAATCCCTGAAGGGGCCCACCACTGATGCCGATTTTTTTTTATGTGGGTACTATGTTATACTTATGTATTATGTATGTAATACAATAATTATGTTTCATACACGTTTGATGTTTTTTTTTAGTGAACAAAATGGAAAATAACTGTAAAGTACAACAATAAATACTATGGTAATTTTCTAGAAACCTGCGGCCACTCCGATTTTGACGTAATTTGGTATACGGGGTTTTTGGGGCGCTGATCACGAATCTGAAAGATTTTTTTGGCGGAAACGTTTCGTTCTTGAGATATCCATCATCAGACTTGAAATTTAAACTAAACCTATTTTTACAATATTCCCCCTTCTTTTTTGCACACAATTCATGATTTAAAGCTAAAGTGGCACAGAGTATTTGATTTTCACCTTTTAAAACCCCGTTTTTACGTATTTAACATTATTTTTGCATGCCATGAAGCCCAGGCAATTTAATGCAAAAATTATGTAAACAACGTAAAATAACGGAATTTTAAAAGGTAAAAATCAAATATTGTGTGACACTTTAGCTTTAATTCAAGAATTATGTGCAAAAGAAGGGGGAATATAGTGAAAATAAGCTTAGTTCAAATTTGAACTTTTTGATTTGATGATGAATATCTCGAGAACGAAACATTTTCGCCAAAATTCTTTCAGATTCGTGATCAGCTCATAAAACCCCGTATATCAAATTTCGTTAAAATCGGAGTTGCCGCAGGTTTCTAGAAAATTACCAATAGTATAACAAATAAAAATATATTTATTATATTCCAAGTATATTCTCAGTATATACTTTAGAATATTGTCAAGAATTCTAAGTATATTCTCACATATTCTCAGCATATACTACAAGTTGGCAAATTTACATTACATATACATTTAGTGTCTAACTATCGTTTTTTAAATAGAAACCCTTTTAAACAAACACTTTTCAAAAAGATTTTTTTAACGATTCTAACAATATTAATTTATTTTTATTAAATTAAAATTGGGGACTTAAGTAAAGCATATCATGGCCTCCTTCATGCAATATTATAACTAGCTCTAAAATAAATTATGTAAAAAAAAATTAAAAAAAAATGGTAAACGGTTTTAGGGTACTAATAGGTAAAAAATAATTCGGTAAGTCCTAGCTTCCAGATCGCAGCAATCTTCTCATCAATCTGAGGTATTAATCAGACAAATAATAAAACCGTTGGGCGTAGCGTATCCAGAGTAAATATTAAGATAGAAATGTCGAGTGCCTAACGATTTTATTATTTGTCCGATCAATACCCCAGATTGATGAGCAGATTGGTGCGATCTGGTAGCTAGGATTTAAAGAATAATTTTTTAGCTTTTAGTACAATAAAACATATTTTTTTTAAATAATTTACTTTCAACTTTTTAGTTTTGTTGTTAGGTAATACTTCTTATTTTATTGAGTTCATTTAATGCCTTTATATAACTAACCAGAACTAACCAACAATGTTGTTGAGGAAAATATGTAATCCGCCATTATGTGGCGGCGGCCATCTTGAATTTAATTTTTTTATAAGGTGCTCTATTCTATCAACCTGCCCTGTCATTTGATACCCATATTACGGTACAATCATAAGGAATGTATTATATTGTATATTGTATTGTCATTAAGAATAAGATTGGGTACCAAATTTCATATCAATGGGTCGTCTGGAAGGGAGTCAAATTCCAATTACTAGATTTGACCCAAATAAATAAATAAACAGGTCAAGTTAGGTAAAACCGTTTAAAAATCAAGTAGGCGTAAAAACTTTTAAAAATATCAAATTTCTATTTAGAATTATTCTCAGGAATCCAAAAATGCTAAAACATACAGGATGTTCCATTTAAGAAATTAAAATTAAATCCATTTTAAGTTAAACGCGGAAGTGATTGAAAAAAAATATGCGAAAATTCTCCTCACGTCCTACCATATGTCTGATCTCGATGGCTTGCGCCAAACAGACGTTAACGTTAACCAGTGAAACGGCGACAGTGATTTCTAAATCACCGTGATTTTAAACAGTGATTTCAATCACTGCAGTGACTTGAATATATATAAATATTTAACTAAAAATGGAAATATAAAAACAGCTTGGTGTCTGGTAACGAACACGACTATATTATTTATGCAGCTCTTATCGGTTTTCATTGACATGCAGCATAATATTTATTGATTTTATAAAAATAAATATTATGCTGCAAATTAAATTAATAGCAATATTACGAAATCTAAATTTTATTGGGTTCGTAACTTAAATAATCATTTTTATATAAAGTGTGACAACAACTAGCTTAATATGATATATTGCAATATTATTATGTAAAAATAATATCAAGTTTTAGGGTTTATTCATTACCTGCTTTCAAAAATAAAAATAAACATTTTTTATTAATCGGACACTATTATAACTTATAATCAATTACAAAAAATATAAATTTAAAATAAAAAACTTTTTTAAAGCAAAACGAAAACGCATAATAAAAAATAAAAACTTTAAATTCTTTAAATAAATAAAAATAAAACAATATATAGCTTACTTTTTACTCAATGAAAATGAAAAATTAGCATTAAGAAATATTAGTTTTTCAGATTTGTTTACACTTAATTTATTTCTACGGTCGATTAATATTAACCCGGCTTTGGAAAACAGTCTTTCACATGGCTTGGCGGTGCCCGCCACCCTCCACGTCTAATCAATATAAATATCATATCAGCTTAAATTACTGTTTTCCTTTACATATTATTTTTAAATAATAATTCATATAGTCCAGATCTCTCTTATCATGCGGGTGTATCAATTAATCAAAGACAAACTTTTGTAGTTACAATATATTTTAACTTGTTTATTAATACCTTTTAAATGTATCGCGTAAGATAAATGAAACAGATATATGCAGGTTTTAACAACAAAAAAGGGATACAATTATAAATATAAGTGGCTTCATAACAATCAAAATACAAGGATTTTGATTAATGGATGACATTTAATGTTCAGTTTGATAGTTTAACCTTTAAATTATAAATATACGCAGTTTTTCTGTACATTTCTTTATCTGCAAGCGAAAAAATAGTTTGAAGTCCTAATATTTATTTCAAGAACAAAAAAGAAAAAATAGAATGTCCCGGAAATATAGAAAAAGAAGTAAACAGAGCTCTTTAAGTTGGTTTAAGAATGGTGCCAAAGGTTATACATTACAAAAATACGCAAGCAAGCGAAAGACTAGTGATTAAAGGGAATCTAGTGAAAATGAAAATAAGGGACAACACTTTTAAATTACATAGACTAAAATATAACACTGCGGTTTTAAAGGTTTAAATAAACGATGTATGTTAGAAATTTGGTAAAGATATTTACCACATTTAGGGATGGCTCGAAAGGTGATGTACAGTTTATTGATCCTATAAGAAGATATTACTATAGCATTTGATTTATTACGTAGGAAATTTTGTATGTTTTATCATTTACCATTTTTTTGTAAAAGCTTTTTCGTAGTTTTATTTACATACCCATTGTCTTTTAGGTTTATAAATCAATACCCCTTTCTTCATTTTTATACATCCACTAAAATCCCCGATTTTTGTCTTTTTCGTTTACAATTTCATTTATAAGATTGATATTTTTTTTATATAATAATTTAATAAAAATAGCTATTTCTTCTGACACATCGCAAGATCCTGCGAAAGAGATATCTGCATCGCTCTGCATTTGTTTTCCAAATCAGGTTTAGTGATGGGTTTAGGAACCTGAAAACTGGAGTAAAGGGTACTATCGTCGGCGAAACTATGAATGGAATTAGTTGTGGACGAGAGAAGGTCGTTGATGTGAAGAAGAAACAATGTTGAGCCCTCACTCCAGCATTTACTTGGTGAAAGCTGGAAGAATGGCCGTCCACAATAACTGATATACGACGATCAGATAGATAACTAGAGAGCCAAGTACAGAGTTTAGTTGAAATACCATAGGAGGGAAGTTTATTAAGAAGTGCGGCATGTGTCAAAGTCAAAATGTCAAATGCTGAAGTAAACAATATTTTGGTAGCCACTGGTTTTTTTAATTTGATTCATATGCATAATGACCTTTGGACCTGCACGTTAAGAGCGATTCGGACTATAGGTATATCATATTTCGATCGGCGCCATCAGCGATCATCCAATGAGTGTCGTGTCGATGCCGATTGTAGTATTCGCTTCAATCACCGATCACCGTATTTGCAAAAAGTAAATCACCGGTAGCGCTAGTGATTTTCCATTAACCAGTGAAATATCGCGGTTATTGATATATCGCCATCGGCGTTCATCCAATGCAGACCGCGGACGGATGGTACGGGGTGCCGGTGTTTGTATTTTTCCACTATTGACATTAAGGGGGCAATTTATTACTAACCTAATTACATTTAATAAGTCCAGTGGCGTCTCGAGCGGCAACTGACAGAATATTTCTAACAAAAAAACGGTAATGTTTGTGTAAATGTGTAAAATTTTTGTGCTGTTTTTAGATTAGACAAATAAAAATACAACTTTTATGTCTCTTAACTTTTTTCCGTACATTGTTATTTTAAGAGAAAAAATTCAAATAATTGCATATTTTTAGACCATAAAAAAACATTCCGGAATCTTTTTCATTTTAAAAATTGGTTTTATAATTTTTTATTGGCATAATGTAACAAAAATAATAAATAATTATTTAAATAAGGTTTATATCCAGTGTAACAGTTTTTATTAAAATAAGTGTTTAGGATTTTTTGGTTTTTTGAAGACGTTGAAGAGGGCATATGTACTTATAAAGTTTTTTTCTCCAAGAATCACCCCTTAAATATAAGCATGTATTTAAGGAACACCCTATAGATACATTTTGTAAAATATATATTTTTTGACGTGCCAGTGCATTATTTTACGGTTAATGGTGTAAATATTAAGAATACGTCAAACAAAAAAATGTCGACCTTTAATCTACACCAATCTGTAATCAACCATTATTTGTTTTATTGCTTGTGATAGAAGACAAACAAAGTTTGGTTTTAATTTTTAATAAAATTTATTTATAAAAACGTTATTTACAATCACATTTAAATTAGTTTGGTACCTAAATGTAACACCATAAAAATAAATTATTTTGTTATTTTTACCAAGCTGGGGCACTGTAACTAGACACAACTGGAGCTGGGTAACCTAAAGAAGGAGCTGAGTGGGAGCTGACTAAAGTGGGAGCAGAGTAGGCGGAAATGGGAGCAGAGAATACAGCTGGTCCAGAAGAGTAAGATACAGCAGGAGCAGCAGAGTATGCTAAAGCAGGAGCGGCAGCATAGCTTGCCACTACTGGAGCAGCAACAGATTTAGTAACAACTGGACCAGAGTAAGATACGGCAGGAGCTGCAGAGTAAGCTACAGCATGAGCAGGAGCATAGCTTGAAACAACTGGAGCGGCAACGGATTTGGCGACAGCTGGCGCAGAGTAAGCTAATGCTGGGGCAGAGTATGAGCTGACGACAGGAGCTGCTGAGTAGGTAGAGATGACTGAGGGTGCTGCGGCAGCGTAGGTGGCAACTGGAGTTGGGTGACTTTGATAAGTCGAACTGATGGATCTGGAGACTACAGCTGGGGACGAGTAGGCAGCAACAGCTGGTGCGGTGTAGGCGACGGCAGCTGGGCCGTTGATTAATCCAGCGTTGGCGAAAGCCAAGGTAGCGGCAAGAATGACGAACTGCAAACAAAATAATGTTGAGTTAGACAACTCTAACATGCTTTTATTTACTAATTTGTGTCAAATATTTTTTTATCTACGAATTTAATATTCTCCCTATATTTAATCATTAATAGGGAAACCATTATTTTTATTTCATTAATTAATATTTAGTTAAACTTACTATTTATCTATGAGCACATAATTACATAATTAAATGAGAATACAAAAATATTTTTTTCTTTTAAAATTGTAATTGACATGGTAAATATTTTGTTGTTAGAGAACAAGAAAAAAAATATATTTTTAGATTTATGTGTAATTGTGTTTAAAACAAAAATCGACGGTAAATAGATTAGTATCTAAAAAGCATTTAGCCACCTACGAAAAAGGATCATTATTGCATAATTTAATTACCATTATTATTATTTATAAATTCGCTGATAGTAAATTATTTATATTCCTTGTAATGTGTCAAACTATTTTAATATAATGAATAAAAGTGCAAAATATTGATCTAGAAATCCCTCAGAGAAAATAAATATTTTTTTGGCTCTTTTTATATTTTTTTTTTGGGTTATATAAAATTTACTTAAGAGTTAAACCAGCCTAAGTAAGTAATAAATACGTACTTTGAAAGCCATTGTTTATAGTGGATCTAAATGTTTTTTAGAACTGATACGGTTTTTAATATTTTGTCGAATTTTATATGATTTGAAGATACATAGCACAAAGATCTACTAGGGCGTGGAATCAACTTTCGCTCAACAAATACCAAGTTTTGGGTTAATCTGATATTCTAATTCTATTATCACGGTCAACATGGTTTTTGATCTGTTATTTTGTAGTTAAATTATTGCACTAATTGTTACTCGGCCAGTAGAACAGGGAAGAGAGTTCGTCTTGCATAATTCGGCAGCAAGTTATTTTTTTCACAAATAGGTGCAGTATGACGTAATGAACCTAAAAACAGAAAATATTTACTAATAGGGCGAACGGAAACGCCGTCATTGTATCTCCGTAACCATACACTTGTGACCCACAATAATAAACACCTTTATTATAGACAATTACATTTCCAATCTTCTTTGTTTAATAATTTTTTCGTATCACTTATCGGTCACGATTTTTCAGATTATTACTGTTTCTTTATTAAGCTTTTTTTACCGATATCTCTTCAAAAAATAGTTTAAACAATTAATTGCTAATCATTAAACTTTTTACCCGATACATGTTTACATCTTTAATTTTAAACTTTTTTCTCTAATATTAAGATTTTAAATTTAAATCCCTGAGCCTGGGCGGTTAATTTTATCCAACATCTGGCCAGGTATTACGCCATGCATAATATTTCGTTCTTATTAATATTGTACTCGGGAGTACAACATTGAACGCGTTGTAACTTCAAAAATATTAATAAAAAAAAGTTTAAATTACAAGCTGTAGATAATTTACTGATTTGAAAGTTTGATTATAAGAAATTTATTATTTAAACAATTATTAGAAGAGATATCGGTAAAGAAGTCAATAAACAAACAGTAATAATTTTATAAATCGTGAACGATAAGTGATAAGAAAAAAATATTTAACATAAAAGATACGAAATTTAATTGTCTATAATAAAGGTCCTTATAATTGTGGGCCTTAAGTGCACAGTTACAAATATACAGGCCCAAAATGGCGGCACTTTCGTTCGCCCCATTAATAAGTATTTTGTGTATTTAGGTTCATTACGGTATACCTCACCTATCTGTAAAAGAAATAATTTCTGCCGAATTGTGAATTATGGACAAGAGAAGCACGCTCCTCATTACTTGTACTACAGTCCGATACCCGTAACATGTGAGTTTTGAGCCTTATGGTTTCGTGATTGTGACCTTATTATTTTTAAAAATTGCATGTAAAACATTGTGGTAAACTTGTCCGACAAAATAGTGACGCGTGTGCAAGGTCTGACACCCGAAACTTGTCAAAATGAAGAAGCTGGGTTAAAGCGCCCCTTCCATATATGGCGGTATGAATATTCGTGGTTGATTCGTAAAAGGAACCCTTTTAAATAGGTTTTAATCATAGAGCTCATTTCATTGCTGGCCCAGGTATTATAAAAAAGTTTCTTTATAGCATAATATGTCCTAAATGTTTGGGATTTTAAATTACAGGTTTGTAAAGCTAGAAGAAAAGACTTTTTCTATGAAATTAGTTCAATACCACTGCAGATATTCTTCTAAAAATTAGTACGTCCTTTTTATACATTTAGAAGAATTTTTTGACATGCATTTTAAAATGTTTTATTCGCCATTGCGTTCATGCGGGCTTCAAACAGAATGGTTTTGAAAAAAAACGGTACGCCAATTATTTTTGTTGTAATAAACATAATTTTAAATTCCAATTTTTTTATAGTATATCTGATATATTTGTCTTTTTTTAGTAAATGCACGGTTTTCGCAAAAAAAACTTTTTATTGCATTGCCTTCATCTAAAATATAATTTTTTTATTTAATAGTAATATCTGCAAATTTACTTTGCAATGTAGGATCTTTGAGTTTAAAAATTTAATGGCATATTCTACGGCAATCTCAATTCAGCAATTCAGAGATTCTATGAATATTTAATTGGTATTTTGGTACTTTGCTCTCAAGCAGCAAAAGACATATAAAAAAACAATATAAAATATTCAAATAAAAATATTGGTGGCTTCGATACCATATTTATATGGACTATTTTTCAAGGAAGAAAAAAGGTGCGCCACTGCTTTTTCCGAAAATAAAAATTAATTTTAAAATCCCCATTAAATTTGAAACAAATCTAATTTATCGATTTTTTTCCGAGATGCTCCGTTTTCCAAAATAAAAAATTAAAAACACTTTGATGCACGACGAATTTGTTAATACAAATCTCACAAAAATATTTTAAAATTTTAGGTTTTTAATGTATAATACATATTTTTTTAATTTTGGCGAATTCGTCATGCATCAAAGTGGTTTTAATTTTTTTTCTTTGACAACGTTGCATCGTTCAGGAAGTCAAAAAATCAAATTTGTTCCGAATTCAATGGGAATTTCAAAAATATTTTTTATTTTAGGAAAAACTTGTGGCGCACCATGGTACCTCTGGTATTTCTTTCTTTTTAATATTTTACATATAAAAATGTTCTTGCTGCTTTACAGCAATGTACAAAATACTAATTAAATATTTAGGGTAGTTTGAAAATAATGATAGAAACCTATTTTTTTGTAACTATGAAAGAAAGCGTTTTTAAACATACTTTTATAAAGGAAAATAGGGCTTTTTTGACGTAAAATATGCCATTTAAATTTGATGCATTAATTTAGGAACACCCTGTATAAATATCTACTGGGATACCAATTTTTTTTTACCACTCCGTAGGTTTAAAATTTGCAATAAGGGGGAACTTAAAGTAAAAAAAATGTAATTTACTTAGGTATTTTTGGTTACATTTTAAATATTGTATTAAATTAAGTATCTAAAATTTTTGATATGAAAAAATTTGGATCCGAAGTTTATTTTTACAGTGATTACCTCAAAAACGTCGCAGTTCTTTTGTAATTTTCTGTATACATATATCATCAGAATACCAGAGTAAACTCTCCTATATTTTCTACACAAAAAAGAGTAACCGTTTTTGAGGTATGTGCGTTTAAGATTTTTAGTGCAACCCCAAAATTAATAGGGATACATTAAATCAATGTATGATGGGATTATAGCCAAAATGTTTTAAATAAACGTACGACCTATTTATTTATTTTTTATTTTTTTGACATCCCACGAAGGTCTATGCCTAAATACCAGAGTACCGTGGGTGTCGGGTTATTAGATGTTTAACCCATCGTTCCTCCTGTTCCGTCAACGTTGTCCAAGCACTGAAACATGCAGTGGCATTTCACAGCACCTTTTAGACAACGCGGTAGTGCCACCACGGTCGTTATTTTAAAATAACTACTACCTAAATATGTCTCCCCGCTAGGAATCGAACCGCCGACCTCTGGCTTCGAAGATCAAAGCTCTGTCCACTAGGCCACGGGGAGACAAAACACCCTGTATAAAAAAATAATATTATGTCAAGGTAAAAACGCATTTTCATTCTTTTTTCAAAAATGGATCTCTGCTGCAAAAAAAAAAAAAACCTGCACTTTCAAATAAACAGTTCACAACGGTCTTTATCTACGCCACTGGTACGAGCAAAAAAGTTTATTAAAAACAACAAAATATTTTATGCCAATACTAGCTTTGCTAGTTTTTTTTGCAAATTATCATTTTCGCATTTTCAGTGTTTATCCAAATATGTATATGTGCTAACATGTGTGAAAAGGTATTATATGCTGATGTTTTGGATGGGTTTTAGGAAACACCCTGTATGTATGTCTACCACTAATTTTTAAATCACCTTATCGCTTGTGATATAAACACAGTAACACACAGGCTTCAGTGCATTTCTTTAATGCTCTCCCCTCCTTTAATTTCTTAAAGGGATTAATTTAAAAAAAAACTTGGGATGGACACTTTGGGATATAAAATTGCTGCATAATTACTATATTTTAGACTAAAATTAACATAAAAAATTTGAAGATAACGGCTTGTCGCCATCTTGGAAAAAAGTTACATGGAAAAGGGGGTCTTATGGCACATTATTTTAAAGGTCTCGACTAGTACCAAAGACAATTATTGTAGTTTCACTTTAGACACCCAGAACAATGCTAAATTTTTGTTCATCAGCTTGAACGCTCGCTTCGTGAAACTTATGAAGTGGGTATCCATCGAGAACACACGTAAACAGTACGTATAATTTGTCGCTTCATAAATTCAGCCAAGCCAGCGTCCAATCTGATGACCAAAAATTTAGATTTTTCTGGGAGTCTATAGTTAAACTACAATTGTCTTTGGTAGTACTTTATTACCCTAGAATATAAAGTTAATATCTTCACCCAATACAAAATGGCCGTACTTTAAAAATTACCTAAATAACCTGATTTTGATGACCATATTACCGAAACTAACGAAGTTAGATGTACCTAATGTGGTATTCTCTTGAAGTTCTTTAAAATATCTTTTTAATAATGATAGTTGTAATAATATACAGGGTAGAAAAAAGTATATTTTTTTAATAAAGCATCCTGTATACTATATTACCATTAGTTTTTGAAATATGTCTATCCAAATCAGGTATTTAGGTAATTTTTAAAGTACCACCATTCTGTATAAGGTACAGTGAGGAGTTTTAAAATGATGTGCCACAAGACCGCACTTTCCATTTAATTTTTTTCCCAAGATAGCGCCAAGCCGCCATCTTAAAATTTTCATCTGGCAATTTCACTCTAAAATATAACATTTATGCATTAATTTCATATCTTAAAATTTACCTTTTTTAAATTGATCCTCTCAAAAAATAAAAGGGAGAGGGGACATTAAAGAAATGCAATAAATAAAATTATTTTTGGTTTTAATTTTTTATTAAATTTATTAATAAAAAAGTAAATATTTTATAATCACAGTTAATTAGTTTAATAAATTTAACATTCTTTAAGAATAAATTGTTTTGTTACTATGTTTACCAACCTGGGGCACTGTAACTAGAAACAACTGGAGCTGGGTAACCTAAAGAAGGCGCTGATTGGGAGCTGACTAAAGTGGGAGCAGAGTAGGCGGAAATGGGAGCAGAGAATACAGCTGGTCCAGAAGAGTAAGATACAGCAGGAGCAGCAGAGTATGCTAAAGCAGGAGCGGTAGCATAGCTTGACACTACTGGAGCAGCAACAGATTTAGTTACAACTGGAGCAGAGTAAGATACGGCAGGAGCTGCAGAGTAAGCTACAGCATGAGCAGGAGAATAGCTTGAAACAACTGGAGCTGCAACGGATTTGGCGACAACTGGCGCAGAGTAAGTTAATGCTGGGGCAGAGTATGAGCTGACCACAGGAGCTGCTGAGTAGCGAGAGAAAACTGAGGGAGCTGCGGCAGCGTAGGTGGCAACTGAAGTTGGGTGACTTTGATAAGTCGAACTGATGGATCTGGAGACTACAGCTGGGGACGAGTAGGCAGCAACCACGGGGGCAGTAGCTACAGCTGGTGCGGTGTAGGCGACGCCGACGGCAGCTGGGGCGTTGATTAATCCAGCGTTAGCGAAAGCCAAGGTAGCGGTAAGAATGACGAACTGCAAACAAAATAATGTAAAGTAAGACACTGCACTTTCCTAGGTCTTAGCCGCTGTTCGTTAATCAATTTGGTATTTTTTCCATGATCACACAATAAAAATAAAAGTAATATTTTTATTTAATTAATTTATATTCAGTTCAAGTTACTATTATCAAATCAGTGCATGATAAAATAAGAATATAAAACTGTTAAATTTTGTTCATTAAAACTGTGATCGACCCGTTTGAAAAATTGCTAATTATTTTATTGTTAAAGAACAACTTTTAACACCTACGTAAAATTAGGCCAAAACTAGAAACATATTTAAAAAAATAAGATTTATATTACAGTTTTGCTTTATATGCCACATTATAAAGTTGTAAAATGATAAATATTTTACGTTATTTATATCAAAAAAATATATATATTTTTTAAATAATATACGTAAGATAAACTAAAGTCATTTGTTCTAATCAAAATATAAATATTGAAAAGATTATTTAAAAAATATTTTAATTCAAAATAATTATCCTCTTGATTTTATAAATAATTGTTTCCTTGAATTTGAAACTCCAGTTATAAGACAAAATCAAAATAGACCTATTACAAATTTATTTTTACCATAAATTCCCGGACTATCAAATAAAATTCAACGAATAGGGCATAAATTTAATATTCGCACAATCTTTAAAACACAAAACACAATCAGATCTCAATTAACAAAAACAAAACCATACAACTTAAATGAAAATACAAAAATGTCATTTATAAAATACCTTGCGAATGCAATAAGTTTTATATAGGTGAAACTTGTAGACCATTAGCCAAACGCATAAAAGAACACAGATCATAGATTAAAAACACAGAATTTCATAAATCAAAAATCTGCCAACACGCATTTGATAACAATCATAGAATAAACTGGGATGCTTCGAGTATTTTAGCAAAGGAAACTTCTTTCTCTCGTTCTAAAAAACGCAAAATCAAAGAAAGTGCGTATATATTATTAAATAAAGATAATTGTGTAGCATCAATTTCAGTTAATTTAAATAACACTTGGTTGCCTTTGCTTGATACTGAAGTATCTTCAGGAAGACTAAAAATTAACTAACTATTCACCTTTTTGTAAAATAAACAATCATTACACCAGCAACCAGTTATCTATGTCACTATGACACTATAACCAAACAAACATGTTTTGACATTTAATGTCAAAGTTTTCAGAATATCCCAAAAAAACAAAAATTGTGAATTTTAAAGCCTAAATAATAGTAAGTTTTTATTTTTATTAGTTTTATTTCATTTGTCTTGACAACGGTAGCAGATTTGCCACCGAAACATCGATTTTTAATTATCTGTTTACTTGTTTAATTTTTTTTTGGTTTTTAGTACTTTTAATTTTATTTTGGCGTGTACCCAAATAAATACCATCTATCAATTAGTTAATAGTTAACATAACCCCAAAATCGGTCTATATAAGGTCGCGACATTCGGCCATATTGCTTTGACATGTTATGACGTCACATCTCCCACTTTTCGGCCATTACACAACAGTTTTTAATTACTATTAAGTTGTAAATTTTTTACTTTAAATAAAAAACATTTGGAATTACATCTTTCAACAAATATCACTTCCAAAACAATGCAAAATCAAATGCGCAAATTCTAGACGCCACTGGATTGATCATCAGCTTTAATTTTACCCAATCTTGCCAACTTTTCTCCGTGGGGTGCCCTTCCTTGCGTCCCCGACCTCGAACCGCCTAAAAGTTGAGGATATGTCGCAACCTTATAAATATAAACTAACCTTGACATAACCCTAGAAAACCATTTGTCGTATGACAGCAAGTTTTTGCTCAATAACTTGTCAGGTGTAAAGCCCGCTTAAGTGGAACTAACCTACTCCAGACGTAGTTAATTAGGGTAAAGAAAGACTTATCATCGGTTAAAATTTGTTTTTTTTCAGTTTTCGAAAATTTAAATTGTTGTTATTATTTTTTAAAGTTATATACCAGCATCACAAACTATGAATTTTTAACTTAATTGTAAAAAAATGTTTTATTGTATGGAGATGTATTTCACCCTATACATTAATATATAAAAAAAAATAAACCGTCTTTAAAAGAATAAGTAAAACTAACTGAAAAGTTAAAAATAATTAAAAAAAAAAAAGAAGTCGGGTAATAGCAAATATGACATTAAAGTGTAAAATCTTTTGTTTATTTAGTTATTAACATCAAGTAGTTAAGCACATATGTTAATCAACATTTTTTTAATTATTTTTTTTTAAATATTTTAACTTTTTAGTGAGTTTTACTAATTCTTAAAAAGTAATAATGCAAAAATAATGTAAAATACTTTAAGAAACGGGGTTAAAAAGGTGAAAATTAAATATTGTGTGTCACTTTAGCTTATAATAAAGAATTGTGTGCAAAAAGAAGGGGAATATAGTAAAAATAGGATTGGTTTAGATTTCAAGTCTGATGATGGATATCTCGAGAACGAAACGTGTCCGATTTTTTTTTTTTTTGATTCCTGATCAGCGCTCCAAAAAACCCCTTATACCAAATTTTAATAAAATCGGAGTTGCCGCAAGTTTCTAAAAAAATACCAAAAATATTTTGAGAATGTAAAATCGTAGAAGCATTTTTTTTTTAAATATAGGCTTGCTACAGTACCACGCAAGTAGCTTACCAGGAACCTTTTGAGGATGCCAATCACTTGGGCTGTCAAAACGTCAAGGAAATAAAATCTACGACGACGGTCGAACAGCCCAAAAACATAAGTTTAACAGAAGATGGCCGCGAAAGCCTTACACAGTTTAGACAAGATATTCCATTAAAAAAATCATCTACCTCAACTTAATAAAATACCTTTTTTATCCATCTATTCTTTATTTAAAATGCATTTTTAATACAGGATGTCCAACAAAGAAGAGAACAAAACCAAATAAATATACCAAAATGCGGTTATCGCAAAAAGCCTTAGATTTTTCCATAATTTGGACCCCCCGTCTCCGTTTTTTTGTTTTTATCTTTGGACAAACCACGAAGGCTAAAAGCCTAAATACTAACATACCGTGGGTGTCTTAAGCGAGTAAGAGGGAGTTTGTTGACACGGGACTTAAATACTTAAAGATTTGGGGGAAGGAAAGACATCCGCGGGCAGCAGGTTCCACAACCTAGAAACTCTAGGGATATAAGAACGAACAAAGTGGGAAGTTCGGGGCCTGTCCAGTTGGACCGTATAGGGATGCATACGCGCGGCACCACGAGTTTTTCTGTTGGGAACCGTAAGTGGAGGAACTATACTGGACAATTCTTCAGAGCAGAAGCCATGAAAGTATCTATAAAAAAGCGATAAATCCCCCACAGCCCGACGATGTGCAAGAGAGGGAAGCCTTTCTGTAAGTGAAGGATCATTAATGAGACGAATAGCTCTTCTTTGAATAGAATCAAGAATGCTTAGGGTTGTGGGGGGCGCCATGCCCCAGATATGAGAACAATATTCCAAGGGAGGTCGGATTTGGGACTCATATAAAGTGTTTAAATTAGAAGGGGAAAAATACTTTTTGGCTCGAAGGAGAAATCCAAGCTTTTTTGAAGCTGCCGTGGCTATAGATACAATGTGATTATGCCAGTTAAGGTTATTTTCAAATGTGACGCCCACAAGATTAAAGGTGTCTTTGCTCTGTAAAACTTGGCCGCTCATAAGTAGAGGATGAGTATTTGATGACTCTTTTCGCGACAAGGAACATGATTGTGTTTTGGATGCATTAAAATGGACGAGAATGGAATTAGTTGTGAACGAGAGAAGGTCGTTGATGTGAAGAAGAAACAATGTTGGTGCCAGAACTGAGCTCTGAGGGACTCCAGCATTTACTTGGTGAAAGCTTGAAGAATGGCCGTCCGCAATAACTGATATACGACGATCAGATAGATAACTAGAGAGCCAAGTACAGAGTTTAGTTGAAAGACCATAGGAGGGAAGTTTATTAAGAAGTGCGGCATGCCAGACCTGGTCAAAAGCTTTGAATATATCAAGAGCAACGATCTGGGACTCACCTAGAAACTCAAGAGACTTATTCCAGCAGTGTGATACGAAGGAAAGAAGATCTGTTGTAGATCTTTTGTGGCGAAATCCATACTGCCTGTCATGCAGAATTATGTGTTTTTCTAAGTACTTAAGAATTTGTGAATTAATTAGTTTTTCCATTACTTTACAAAGAACTGAGAGAATTGGTGAGATTAGGTAAGATTTTCTTTAAACCCATCCCCCTATCTAATCTAACGTGAGATTTATGATGGGAATACAAAACTCTCAACTTCTCGAACCGAAATTGATTTTGTCCTCAAAAAAGGTCCTTCATCCAAACAAGCAACAATACATCACTCTTTCCTGAGGGAGGCCTGCCCCAAAATTTAATTTGTTCTTCTTTCTACCTACACAAAAATTACGTAAGATTTTCACAGACCCCCTTCCCCCATCGTGAGATTTGGTGAGATATTCCTCGACCCCCTCTTAACCCCCTAAAACGCTATTTACAAAATTATAATTGCTGTAAGGCTATATGTTTTAAAAAGTTTTGGTATTATAAACAAAAAGCTGTAGCTTTGTTGCCGTATGTTATTTCTGTACCATTGTAGGTATGTCAAATAATATTCTTATTTGGAATGCAATTGAAATTTTTTGAAAGCAAAAGATTGAGTTTTAATATTGTAGAAAAACATACATGGTGCTCCATTTAAAATAACAGAGTTGAACTATATCAGAAAATCGGCCTTTTTGTTTTTATGTTACTTCAACTTCAACTTCAACTTCAAAAAGCTTTATTGTTCTAAGTATAATACAATCCTCTTAAACAAAGCATCTTAAATCTAAAAATTTAAAACTAATAAAAAGTTTTTTATTGTCAGGTCGCGCTAGTAAAAATAATAAATATGTCAAAAATTGTTGCCATTCTTCTCCACTTACAAAAATATTTATACACCGTCAAATCGTTAAAACAACAAAACAAAACATACAACAAATTTAGAGGGAAAACAGAGAAGAGATAGAGACCAAGTAACAATTTAACTAATATAAAATAATATAAAATGTTCAACATTGATAATGAAAAAAATATAAAATAAAAATGATAACCAAAAATAAATTAAGCAAGCCTCACACAAACCGATCATTCAAAAATTCATTTTGCGAATAGTAGGCTCCAGCCAGAGTTTCTTTATGAGAAGGGGTTTAGACATAAGCAAGACCGGTGATAGCTTTTGTCAGGGACGTGAGGGTGTGAGAATTACGATTTCGGTTGGCAGTTCTGTTCAAAGTTGGTAGCATTATCAGCTGATGACAGAGTCGTGCCTTGTCGAAGCTTTGTTTGGTAAAAACTGTGGAAATTTGCCATTTTCATTTTGGTTGTATATTTGGCAAGGATTTCCAGTTGTTAATGTTTTTGGTTAGTTTAGAGACTTCACATATTATTGGTTCGGGCTCGTTTTATTTTAGAGATTTTGATAGTGTTTAGTCAAATAGTTTTCGGTCATTCGTGTTTTTATGTACATATGATACTGATGAGTGTCCGCTAATTGTACACAGAAAAACCACAGATTTCTTAAGCGAAAATACCCATTTAGGATTTAAACAAACATACCTACCTATTTCCAAAAGTTAATGATAAGGAAGATACGGGGTGTTAAAGGGATATAAATTTATTTTTCATGCATTTCGATATTTTCTGATATGTTTTAAACATTTTAATAAAACTCGGTATCCAGGAGTTTTTAGCTATCAGCTATTTATATCTGAGCAGTTGTAATTATAGCTAATACGATGTTATTGAAGGTACATACTTTCGGGTGCACTGAACAACTAAAACGTGAATACCTTAAAAACGGTTGTCAAAACCGATTCTTACTAAGTATACCTTTTTTGTGCAGAAAGCATAAGCTTACTAGTTTACATACATACAGAGTAGTAACAAAAAATTGTGTAGTTTTAGAGAATTTTAAATAGTGTACCCATGTCCCTCTAGTCTACACACAAAAATTAATATTCGATCTAAAAGCTAATGTTTAAAAACCCCGAGATACCGTTTTATTATCATCGTCCAGTCGTCGCTTTGATAATTTTTAATTTTCAATATTAAAACCACATTTATGTTTTTGTTTTAGGTTCTGCCTATTAAAATAATCCAATAAATTTGGTTTACAACATACAGTTCCTTTTTGTTTTCTCATTAATTCTACGCCACTGATCTGCCTAAAATCAAACATGGCCGAAAATGGCTCGACTTGACGTCACAGCCGCGCTAGCCAATATGGCGAATATCGTGACCTTATCTCATCAATCGACTTTGGCTCCAGCAACGAAATGTTGCAACCAAATGGCGAGGATATAATTAAAACTTAAAAGAAAACTCTATGGCTTTCTGTTATTATAGGTCAAAATATAGTCGGACATCCTTTCTTTAAGGATAACCTTATGCATTTTTAATATAATATTAAATTAGGTAATAATTAGCACAAGAATTAAACTTTTAAATAACGCATAAAAAACGCTAAGTCGACCGTGATTAATGGACTAGAACATCAGATTAACACAGAAGTTGGTATTCTTGGGCGAAAGTTGATTCGACACCCAAGGAGATTTATGTGTTGTATCACACTGTATCTTCAATTCGTATAAAATTCGTCGAAAAATTAAAAATGATATCAGTTCTAAAAACATTTACCTAGATCAACACACAACAATGGCATTCAAAGTACGTATAACTTATATACTTAATACTTAATATCATATAACTTTAGGTAAATAATAATACCATATAATACCAAAAAACATGTTTTTAGATTTTGAAATTTAAATTGGGAAAACAAAAACTCTGTTAATTGGACCAACACAACAACTTAATTTTTATCCTAGCCCAGGCGGAATACCTGAATGCAAAAAAACTGCCTTACAGCAAACTAATGGTATAGATTTGTTAAGTGCATCATAACTATGCAACAAAAATACTTCCAAACTTACAAACGTTATTTGGAGATAAAAATGTTTTATTGCAATTTACAGCTAAACAATGCAATATATTAAAAAAGTTGCATAGGTTATTTTACTCATTTTTTCATAAAATTGCAAAGCTTTACTTTCAATCACTTTAATCACAGTAGCCATGGCAAATTTGTAATTTTATGGAAAAAATGGGTAAAATAAATGAAAAAATGGGTTTTTAAAGGGTGGATATCTAATATTAAGTGCAAATTTAGCGGAAAACTCAAGAATTGCGTGCAAAAAGAAGGGGAAACATGGTAAATTTGGGTTAGTTTTCTATTCAAGAATAATGATCAAGACCGAAACGTGTCCGAAAAAAAATTCTTTCAGATTCGTAATCAGCGCCCCAAAAACCCCCGTATAACAATTCTCATTAAAATCGGCATTGCGTTTGTTTTGTAAACAATTACCAAACTGCTAATAACCCGACAACCACGGTGACGGTACTCTAGTACTTAGGCATAAGCCTTCGTGGGGTGTTAAAAAGATAAAAAATAATACAAAAAAGACTTAGCTTTCCTTAAAAATATCGTTTTGTACAGTGGTATCAAACTAACTTTTTTATAAGATGTAGTAGGTATGCTTTAAGTAAAAAATATATTTTAGAAATTTTGACGTACTTAGTTAAACAATGCTGAAGTATAGTAGAGTATAACTTCTTATTTAACATGTTTTTGTTTGCAGCTTATTATCCTTGCCGTTACCTTGGCTTTCGCCAACGCTGGATTCCTCAACGCCCCTGCTGCCGTCGCCTACTCCTCTCAAGCTCCAGTTGCCACCTACGCTGCCGGAGCTCCTTCAGTCATCTCTGCTTACTCAGCAGCTCCGGTCGTCAGCTCTTACTCTTCCCCAGCCTTAGCTTACTCTGCTCCAGTTGTCGCCAAATCCTTTGCCGCTCCGGTTGTTACAAGCTATGCTGCTACCCCTGCTGTAGCATACTCGGCAGCTCCCGCCGTATCTTACTCTGCTCCAGTAGTAGCTAAATCTGTTGCTACTCCAGTTGTATCAAGCTATGCTGCCGCTCCTGCCTTGGCCTACTCTGCCGCTCCTGCTGTATCATACTCTGCTGGACCAGCTGTACTCTCTGCTTTCATTTCCGCCTACTCTGCTCCCACTTTATTTAGCTCTCACTCAGCACCTGCTTTAGCTTACTCAGCTCCAGTTGTATCGAGCTATAGTTCTCCAGCTTGGTAAAAATAGTAACAACTTACTTTATGTTTAAAGGGTGTTATATTTAAAATGTTATTGTTATTAATTAATTTTAATAAATTTATTTAAAATAAATAAAAGTTTAAAACGAATTTTATTTCAAAAATGTATTTTATCTGTCATCGTCGTTGGCATAAAATATGCATTAAGTGTCTGGCTTAGTTTTCGGCTCGGTACTTACCAGGAACGTGGATATTATTAGTGCGTGCAATCCCGTGGCGTTATTACTACATTTTGAGGGTACTCTTTGCATTTTTACTTAATCAGAGAGTCGTATTTTTTACTCAAATATGTTAGTCTTTTCTGAACATACCTCTTGTTTTTTAATCAATCAGACTTTTCTAAACGTAACCCTTGTAATTTTAGAGGTTAAAGCCAAAAGACCGATACTAACAAAGATAGCTGCGGTTAGATAAGAAAGATTGAAAATAAAAAGCAGTGCTGTAGTAAAACATTTATTGTTAAAAAAAAGAAAAAAAAATGTTGCCATAATAATAAATAATTCCTAAAATTACAATAATGACTTATAGGATAGGATATTTAAACTCTACAGATCTTATAGGGTTTTGGACATATTCTTTAATTAAATCAAAAGATAATTGCGTTTATTTATAAGAGTAAACATTTTTTCTATTTTTTTCTTTACCTTTGTTAAACTTTCGCAATCCTAATTAAAATATTTTTAAAAAAGGTGTAATAAGACCAATATATTTTCCAAAAATACTATAAAGAAGTAAGGATTTAACCAGAAAATAAACTTTGGTTCCTTTTTAACCAAAAATCGTCTAAAAAGAATCCTACTATTAATGGTTTAGACTTTAAATATACCCATTAGGTCGCATTAAAAACAAATTTGTTTATTATTATTATTTTCCCAAGTAAAGCCATTGTGCATAGTGCATAGTGTTATTTTCGCGAATAAAGATCTAGTAATTTAAAGGTCTCTTACAGTACATATTTTATACTTTGGATTATAAAAATTATTGGAGACATTTTGCACCCCTTATTTTGCAATTCCGTTGTGGTTAACGTTATTCTGAGACTGCGCAGTAACGCAAACATGATCCGTTATCGTTATTAACCATACCGGACTCCTTTAATTACGGATGAATACCCCTAGAAAAGGACCCCAGGTTAATTTTCTTTGTGAATAGAGACATTTTGCACCTCTTAAAATAACAGACGTTTTTTGGCCTTCTTATGGTTATCGTTATTAAACATAACGATTACGGCAGCAGTTTTAGACAGAGATTTTGCAGCCTCTTTTAATAAATATATCTTGCGTCTGCGCTTTCGACACATAACCTTATTTTTGCCTGTGGTCCACCCATTTTAAAATTAACCAAAAAGCATAATTACTTTTATTCTTCATAAGATATAAATTCATATTTAAATATATGCAAACACTTCTGTTGATTTCGTTTTTTAAAGTAGATGCAAACAATACAGTATAAGCAAAACACAAAAAGTAAGGTTAGGTTTGGTAGTAGAATAAAAAGCAAGTGTGCCAAATTGTAGCATCTAAATTAATTACTGATTTAGAATATCCGTAAAAGTGCAAGTCCGTTTTAATTTCTTAACACTATTTGATTTTTATTACTGCTATAGATTTTTCGCTAATTAGAGCCTAAGTATAAATGATATTTTAATAAATACGGCATTAAAATTTTAACCTTTTAAATAATTGATATTAAAATTCCTACAATTCGGCAACCACGCAGTTTAACAATAACGATAACGATAACGATAAGCTAAGAATAAAAACTGCTTAAGGGTAAAGAACCTTTATTTTTAAAAATACAAAGAAATTTTAAATAGAAAAGTTATTGAGAATCAAAAATTATGCTTAAATACCAAATTATGGCCTCCTATTAAAGTTTTTATATTTATTTTAATTTTAATTTTAATTTATCTGTTCTACACTTTCAAAAGAAACAAATATTTTACAAGGTAAATACAGAATTTTCATACGGATTTTATTATTTATAGTATATTTGCCTTAATAACAAGCATATTGGTATAATTTTAAGCCCTGTTAAATATCCTTGCAACAAATTTAAAGTTATGGGTTAGCTAAAAAACTATAAATGCAATTTTGCAAATTTGCTTCGATTTAATTAAATTTGTTTTAAAGTCAGTTGGTTAGAACTGCTTTAAAGAAATATTGAATCAGAATAATAAAAATCGGTATTATACATGGGTTAATTCAATATTATTCAAAAATTTAAAAAAAATTAAATAGGATACCTTTTTTATTTAAAATTTTGTTGTATTTTTAAAAATAATGGGTACTTTACTTCTAAGCGGCGTTTACTTTTTTGAACTACTCTGTATATCATTTAACTTTTAATAAAACTTCTTCTTCTAAAGGTGCCTATCGTCTAATGATGTTGGCGACCACATTGGTCCATCTTACCCTGTTCACTGCAGCTCGGAACAGGTCAGTTGATGTTAGGCCGGTCCACTTTCTAAGATTGGCCAGCCAGGATATACGCCTGCGTCCGGGGCCTCGCTTGCCCTCAATCTTGCCTTGCAAGATGAGTTGTAAAAGTTGGTACTTATTATTCCGCATGATGTGGCCAAAGTAAGTCATTTTTCTATTCTTTATGGTAGTTATAATTTCTTTGTCCTTTCCGAGTCTTTCGAGAATCGTAATGTTGGTTGTATGGTGGATGTACGAAACTCGTAGTATGCGTCGGTAGTACTACATTTCAAATGCCTCTAAGCGTTTTGCTGAGGCCTCGGTAAGACTCCTACTTTCTACCCCATAGAGAAGTACACTAAACACGTAGCATCTAAGAATTCTCATGCGTATGTTGATGCTCAGGGAGAGGTTACATAGTACTTTTTTAAGGCGTTTAAAAGCACTTCTGGCTTTTTCAATTCTAGTCCTTATTTCATAACTGTGATCCCACGTGTCACTGATATTGCAGCCCAGGTAACATATTTTCTCTACTCTCTCCAATGGTGTATCGTTTATCGTAAATTGGGCGTTTATGTTAATGTTCTTGCTAATGATCATTACTTTAGTTTTCTTGCAGTTTAGCTTTAGTCCATATTCGTTGCACGCTTCCACGACATTATCTATAATTCTCTGTAGCCCCTCTTCACTATCTGCCAGCAGTACAGTGTCATCTGCATATCTAATATTATTTATGAGTTGGCCATTAACTGCAATACCGTCCTCTGATTCATCCAATGCCTTTCTGAATAGATGCTCCGAGAATATATTGAACAATGCAGGTGACAAAATACAACCCTGTCGGACTTCCTTTCCGACTGCAAATATATCGGACAGTTCGTTTTCGAGGCGAACTGTTGCCTTTTGTTGTAGATACAGGTTTGAGATTAACCTTATATCCTTACCGTCCATTCCCGATGTTTTTAGGATATCAATCAGCTTTTCGTGTGATACCTTGTCAAATGCCTTCTCAAAATCAATGATGCATGCAAATACGTCGCAGTTGACATCCCTCGCTCTTTGTATTAGTACTTGCAAGCTAAAAAGAGCTTCTCTTGTTCCAAGGCCCCCTCGGAATCCGAACTGTGTTTCACTGAGATGTTCTTCTAATTTATTGTAAATGCGAGAGTGAATAAGATTGAGAAATATTTTAAGTGCGTGGCTCATTAGGCTAATCAATCTGTGGTCCTCGCATTTCCTAGCGTTCGGTTTTTGGAATTGGAATGAAAATTGATAGTAGCCAGTCTTTAGGTAATTGCCCAGTCTCATATATGTTGTTAAGTAGTTTGGTAAAAACTGTGATTTGGGGGCTCCAATAGTTTTAAAATTTCCCCATGCACGTCATCAGGTCCTGGTGCTTTTCCATCTTTAAGTCGCTTAATGGCCACCTTAACTTCATCATTTGTTATTTCTGGGCTGTAGAGATTGTTTATTTCGGGTGGTATTCTTGTGGTGTCTCCGAATAATTCTTGCATATATTCCTTCCACCTACTTAGTTTATCCTCAACCCTGGTCAAGATCTGACCGTCGTTGTCTATAATTATGCCGGCGTTATGTTGTTGACTGGTGTTCTGCATTTCTTTAATCTTTTTGTGCATATGGAAATCATCGTGTTTTTGTTGAAGAATTTCAATTTCCGCACATTTTTGATTAAACCATGACTCCTTTGCTTCTTTTATTTTTCGTAGTATGTTCTTGTGGACTTTCTTGTATTCATGGACATTTGTACCTTTAAGTTTTCGCCGTTCCTCCATCATTTGCATAATTTCATCCGTCATCCATTCTTTTTCTTTTCTCTTTTGAATATGAGGTTTTCGTGTGATATTTTAGTAATAGATGTCTTTATTTTATTCCATTGTTCTTCTATGTTGTTGGTATAATTGTCAGCAATTTTGGAGAAGTCTTTATTTAACTTAATAAAACTAACTTCTGCTAATACAGTTTCGGACCATACACCAACTTTTATGAAGAATAAAATTTTCTGACAAATTGCAAATAAAAAGTTTCCCATATGTTACATACTTAATGGGTCACATTGTATATTATATATTTTTTAACACGTCCACGAAGGCTAAAAGCCTAAATACCAAAGTTACGTGAGTATCTTAAGTAATTATACAGGGTGTTTCACAACTTTTCCGACAAACTTTTAGGGCTAATTTTACCTTAAAAATATGAAAAAACTTCATATAAACAATGTCCTAAACATCTAAGTTTTTAAACTACAGCGTGTTAAAAATTTACAAAAATTAACGTTTTTTGTAATAACTTTTATACCAATTGAGATATTTTTAAAAAAATTGGGGGCGCCTTTTATGCACCAAAACACATTTTTGGCATACAAGAAAAAACTATATTATTACCAGTGTTGTCCATGAGGGGTTTAAGGTTAATATTTTTTAATAAAAAAATGGTACGCCACTGCATTTTTCTAAAATAAAAATATATTTTTTTAAGTTCTCATTAGACTTAGAACATGTTTGACCTTCTGACTTTTTATATTTGATGTACAGTTTTTGCGTAAATAAAAAACTTACGTTTCAGAAATATACAGTTTTTGAGTAGGTGACAATTAGGGAGGGGTTTACTTGGAGCAAACCATACATTTAAACCACAATTCTTTGATTTAAGTTACTATACAAATCATTGCAGTATAGACAGGCAACGTCTTCATCTTTTTGGTGTGCTTCTGGTTCAAGTTCATGGTCACTTTTAGAATAATCTATGGCATTTTGGGTATGCCTACTAGTAGAAGAACGGACAAAAACATTGCGTTTAGATTTCTTTAGAGATTTAATTTTGTTTTTCTTTCTTTCTTCAAGTTTTCTTTTTTCTTTTTTCTTTTTTAATTCGATTAGATTCAGGGGACTAGTTAGCAGTGAATAGTTGGTGGTAGTGTGTTTAGTTCTTTGACTTAAAGCCTTTGGCGATGGTGAAATTTCTTGGAATGTCACTTGTTTTTTGTTTTTTTACATTTGTAACTATTAGATTCAACTAAATTAACCTCAGATCCTAAAGCAGTGTTATCTCTTTTTTTCGTTTTATTTTCAATCTGTAGGGTTTTGTCTGTAGTATCAATAAATTACGTAATAAATATTGTAATTTTATTAGATAGTAAGAAAAAAAAGCAGGTTGATAAAATGACACAGAAAGTCATTTTAAATACCCCCATCATATGTGGTTTTATACAACCTAGTAGTAACCCCTTTTTTCCATTAAATTTTAATTATTTTTACCACATATAGGTATATTTGATAACATATTAGGTGTATAGTGTGTTTTGCAAACTACAGTAAAAAGCAAAAGCATGTGTAATTTGATTGGTTCCAAGCGCTATAGACGCTCAACAAAACTGTCACATTGGGGCGGTCATGGGTAGTTTTGGTTAGTTAAATCTTTTCCTAATTTGCTTTATTAAAAAATTAAAACAAAAGATTAAACTAACCAGAACTAACCATGACCCCCGCCCTCAAAGTAACAGTTTTGCATGACCTTCTGGTGCATGCAAATATTTCTATTTCCATTTGCCTAAAAATTGTTTAGGCAAATAGAATCAAATGATATTTGACTAGAAAAATAGTTTTTGAAAATGAAAATACTTTATTTGCCCAGGCAGAAGGCATTTGCCCAGGCAGAAGTCATTTGCCTAAAATAATCATTTGCCTGCGACAGATACATAGCGACTATTTTTGCAATTATTTTATTTAGACCATTTTTTTTTAGAAAAGGCTTTAAATAAAAAAATATACAATCTAGTATACGATTAAATTTCAATTATAAAATACAAATTACAAATTTTGTTGTGGTATCCCACAGATAAGTACATTGCGACCACCTTTGTCATATTTTTGACGTCATTAACTGAGTGGTAAACTTTAAACAAAACATTTACTGAAAATGTGCCTTATTGTTTTTACAAATTCGTAGTAAAATATGTTTTTTTTTGAATTAAATATAAAAAACAGTAAAAAGTCTAAAATGTAAAAAAATTTTTAGGAATCACGTTACCTTTCTCATTTTCAAGTTAGTTGGGAAATATATGTTGTTACGAATGTTACCTAAAACTAGAACAAAAGAATTAATGTTAACCTAGACCTTTAACATGTAAATTTTTAAGTTAAAAATTAAGTTAAGTCAAATGTGGAGTAACAGATAAAATAAAATATTACTTTTAATATGGACGAGATAAAAGAAAATGTCATAACATTGATTTTTATCGGTTTCATAATAAAATCCAAAAAAATCTACAAGGCCTTTGAAATAATTTATTTTGTCTCTAGATAAGTGTGAGTCAAAAAATCTACTATTTTATTTACTTCTGACACTAAAAAATTGGGTTTTGAGCACCTCCAGAGAATGCTTGGCAACGATGAGTTCTTAATTTTATTGAAAA
>JACEGR010008989.1:0-31077 GCA_014170235.1 Listronotus bonariensis
TGTAACCTCTGAAATCCCTAATGGTGTTATATTAGGAAGATGTACAGGGTGGTCCACCATATTCGACACGGTCTGTAGCTGGATAACCATAAGGTTTTTAAAAAAGTAAATACCAAAACATATACAGGTCGTATAAGGCCACAGTATAAAATTATTTTACTCTATACAGGATGTCTCAAAAAAGTGTGACGTATCAAAGTTATATTTTTAAATGGAACACCCTATATTTTATGACGGTTTTAGATTCTACATAAAAAAATAACTCAAGTTTGTTTATAGTACTAAGTGTCTAATTTTATTCGTTTTTGTGATATTCGATTTTTTTCAAAATGCAGGGTGCAATTAAATTAATTTTATTTTAACAATATAAACTCCTTAAACTTTAAAATTTGTTTACAAGATTAGGAAAAGTCTGCCTTATCATACGTAGGTCATATCGAGATCATAGATTATACAGGGTGATCAAAAAATAATTTCAATTTTTTAGAAAGTCAAATTGCAATATCTCTCTTATTTTAAATGGAACACCCTGTATTTTTTACACCACATGATGACAAACCAAATGCTCTTTTAAATGGTGTATAGGTTGCCTATACCTATCTTTTATACTTTTTAAGTAAATTCCGTTTTAACATATTTTTATTCCAAATGTCTATTTAAATGTAAGTAGGCTGTGATATAGCTATGCCTATTTACTAAGCAGTTATTGCAAAATGTAAATTTGTTGGAAAAAGGCACAAAATTAAAGATTTTGTATTATCTGCCACTATTTTTAAAATTCACAGAAAAAAATTCATTAGTTGCTTATAATGCTACTTCCAATAACACTTATTTCAGCTGAATGTGGTAATGATAAAACTTGTGTTTTAAAACAATCCTAATAACGCCTCCGGTCAGTTATGACGACATTCTGTGACCTTAATGTTCTTCCATTATCCACAATCACTGTGTCAAATTTTTTAAAGCAACTATTAAGGTTATCAGATGGTTTCTCCTGGAATATTTTTCAGGATTAACTCTAGACTAAAGTAAACCATTTTTCACATCCTACCAGTATTAGGTATATCATCTTGTTGTTGTAGAAGAAGGGTTTTTATTTAAAATCATTAAAATTTCTTTTAAACTGACTAAAACACTAGTAATCAATAAATGGTCGTTGTTATTTTCTTAAGAAAAATATTATAGGCTGCTATGTCACAGCCAACTTTAATTTAAATAAACATTTGGACTAAAAATTTGTAAAAACAGATTTTACTAAAAAGCACAATAGATAGGTATAGACAACCTAGAGATATGGCTATTTGATTTTCTGAAAAATTGAAATTATTTTTTGATCACCCTGTACAATATTTGATCTTGATTTGACCTACGTATGATACGGCAGACTTTATTTATAATCTTGTTATACATTTTAAAGTTTAAAGTGTTAAAAGTGTTAAAGTAAAATCAACTTAATTTTACCTCTGCATTTTTCAAAAAATCAAATATAACAAAAACGAATAAAATTAGACACTTAGTACAATAAACAAACTTGAGTTATTTTTTAAAGTAGAATCTAAAAACCGTCATAAAATATAGGGTGTTCTATTTAAAAAACATAACTTTGATACGTCACACTTTTTGAGACACCCTGTATAGACTAAAATAATTTTATACTGTGGGCTTATCCGACCTGTATATGTTCCAGTATTTACTTTTATAAAAACCCCATGGTTATCCAGCTACAGACCGTGTCGAAGATACTTGTTAAAATGTCAAAATCTAACTGATGTTTTCTGACGCGTTCGACAATTTCTGATGGATATATTTTTGTTTTTTATGATCGGCCCTGTATACGGAGCTCATCTTTGGGGAAGGTACTTAACCGGGTACAAGGTATCCTCCTATATATTAATCTGCCGCGCTGTAGTGAATCCCGAAATCCCCTTTCGGGTCCCCTACCATTATTAAAATACACAGGTTTGCATGTATGTAACCACTGGAAATTTTATGAGGGTTAAATGAATTACTGTGACCAAATTTATTCACACATATCTACAGGGTCATTCAAATTAAGTGTTCGTTATTGGTAACTTCGTTATTACTCAAAAACACGAAATTGTTTAAATTAGCAAACTAGTGACATTTATAAAGTTTTTTAGGATTAGGTACAGATTAGAAGAACATAATGAGGTTTTTATGCTATACAGTAAAATAATTCTTTTTTAAAATAACATCCTGTATCCCGTATATTTTATTGACATTAAAAAGTCCTTTCAAATTATTTAAAAAAATATCACATGTAATATCCAATTTTTATAGTTTTGAAAATATGACCATCGTCAGGTTTTGATAGTGAAATAGCATTTTTAAATAAAACTTACAGTATACTGTATCTTTATGAAAAAGGTATTTTAAAGAGCTTTAAAAAGTACTTTATTTGATATGTCTATCTTTTATAGTTTTAGAAACATGGCCATCCAAGTCTGAAAAAAGTAGATACCTAATAAGGTATCTAAGGCATATAAGGCCTGGGGGTTAATAAGGCCACATTTAAAAACTCGCGGCAAAATATATGGATTCAGGTTTAAACGTTACCCATACATGCGTAAGACCAATAAATATCACAGGAAGTAAGCGGAGGCTGCTACGGGTGTTGTCTTCTTTTTACTAGCAAAGAATTTGTGACAGGGTGCTGTATCATCATAGGGATTTTTAATTATTGCCAGAACAAAACTATAAGTATTCGGATTTTATTTTTGTTTAGAAATAAGGTAATATTTTTTTGTACATTTTTCGTTATCACAGTTAATAACTTTGCGGTTTCCTCGGAAGAAAAAAGTTATTTTGTTGTTAATTGGTGTTTCTTTGAAAAATTATACAGCGGCTAATTAGACCCACTGGAGTAGGTCATAGCTTATATAAGTCAATAGAAGAAAACTTGTGTGCTGCTTGGGTAGCTACAGAACATACTAAGACCAGTGGCTTAAGAAAGTGTAGAACAAAGGATATAAGTCTTTCTTTTAGGAGCTATGTATTTCTGATTTGGAACTATGCTTTGATAAAAAATGAGCTAATTATAACTAATTAACCAAAGATTTATTAGGACAAGACATAATAAAAGTTTCTGTAATTATATTCTTTAAAACAAAAAAAAAATATACTCTGGAGCCTTATTTTTACTATGGTGGTTTAATAGGGCCCATAAATAAGGGTTTGTAATTATTTTTTAGTTGATTCCATATTTAGTTTTGTAATTTTACTTATATTTTATTTTAACAATAATTAATCAATCTTTAATCTGAAAACAATTTTGCTTAACTTTCTTAAATAATTCGAGGTTATTTTTACATTTTACGTTAGGTGGGCCTTATATGCCGCAGGTACCATATGTCCATTTAATCTATGGTACTAAAATTATTTTTTATAGCACAGAGGTATGATATAATGAAACTTTTAGGTTTACATGCATATCAATTGTGGTATTTTATTATCGGTGATTAATGGTGATAAAATATACAGGGTCTTTCATTTAAAAAAGGGTTATTTTGTACGTAACGTAACTGTAACCCTTACGATTTTCGGCACAATGTTTAAAAACTGCATGCAAAACATTGTGGTTAACTTGTCCGACAAAAAAAAAAAATAACGCGTTTGCCTAGTCCGACACACAAAACATTTGATATTGACAGACTGGCTTAAAGCACCGCCTTCATATATGACGGTATAAATATTCGTGGTAGACTCGTCAAAAAAAATCACCTTAAAATGGTTTTAAAAGTGTTATTATCATGAAGTCAATTTTATTACTGAACCAACAAGACTATAAAGGGGGTAATTTTATTAAAAAAGTTAATATCAACATAGGTTTGAAAATACATTGGTTCCAAGATATACGGTGTTAGGCTTTAAAAAACATTTTTTTATTTAAATTCTAGATACCCTTTAACCCCATAAATTTATTAAGTTTAGTGACGTCTCGAGCGACACTAAATGCATATTTCTGACCCTAAAATGTACACCAATGGCTTCTGTATAAGTTCTCAAATTTAAAACTGGCCAAATAACAATAAAATATTTTTTGTATCTTAATGTTTTCTCGTATCCTGTTTTCGAGAAAAAAGTCAACCTAATTTTATGTTACTCGATGATACAAGAAACAATTAATTTAGTAAATTTGTTGAATAAAATAATGTTTTTGGCTCTTAATATTTATAATTTTATTTTATATTCGTTAGTGTTGTTACATAATTGCAAATAAATGGTATAAATACAAAATAATTTTCAATAGAGAATTTTCACTTTCTCATAGGTGGCCCAGGTATATGCAATTTAGGTTTTTTTCTCTAAAACTCAGCAAAATACATAGGACTGTTTAAAGATAAAAAACATATTTAATTGCTTAAAAATAAAAAGAAAATGCTTAAATGTCACTAACGTACATTTTTTTTTGTTTGTCACACACTGAACTTAATATATCTAATCATGTTAGGTCTGAACATAGTTAACCTACATATAGATCCGCAGTGGAAAGAAGCATTTTTCGGATTTTTACGACTTCGCGCAATGGGTGGACGAACATGCGCACTTAAAAGCCATGGCAAAATACAAAGACCGGCACCCCGTACCCTTCGTCCGCGGTTTGACCGTTAGCTACCGTACTTCGAACAGAAAACCAGGACACCGTCAACAAATTCTTTCCTATTAATGCGCATAGCTTGTTTCAAGTTTGTTTGGCGCCGGGTGCGTTTACCTGCAACTGGCTTGCGCACAAACCGGTTTTTTCGCCCATGAAATGTAACTTTTGTTTCGAGCAGGTTATAACATTGGCAATCCATCGAGATCAGTGGGTCTGAATAAGTCCTTTATTGCTGCAAATACCATTGCTAAGTTTTATCAAGGATTAAATAGGATAATAAAACAAATTAAATCTTTAAGACATTGTATTTTGAAAACAATGAAGCTCTGAACTTATGTTTAAATAAACTTTCCTTTATGGAATTCGGTCGGAAAGTTGCCCTTAATTTTTTTTTACCGCAAATAGGTACACTGTATATTGGTACAAGTACACATATAACTCCGTCTTTAAACAAGACCACAAGGGGCCCATATATAGCTACAATATTGTTGTTACAAAGTAATGGCGCACTCGTAACTCGAATTTTAATGCACTCGCGGAATCATAAAGAACACATAAATTCGAAGCCACAAAGTGTGTTCGTTGGCCGCCGCTTTGCTTGTGCTACGAATGACCAATCTCTGCATTTTAATGGCCCAAAATTACGAAGTGGCTGCAAGAGAAAACAACACCCTTTTCCCATAAATTACGTAGGTCTGCATTGAAATCCGCTTTTAACTAAAAATATAATAAAGGTACTAATTATACTTCTCTTTATATTTCTCTGTAAATTTCGTGTAAACGCATTGTGATTTATAATTGCTTAAATTTCAGATTTGTCTCTGTCGCTACTAGTTTATTTTGTATAACTCATACTAGACATAAAAATAGTTCGAACTGATAGAAAGAGAAAAAAGGGACTATTCCAATTTATCTTTATGTACACCCCACTTAACAATAGTTCCATATTTTTTTTTCAGTTTGATTTTAATATTCTTGTGGGACCTGCCCAAGATCATAGGTCCACATCAAAGGGTTAGTACAAAGTCAAAAGCGCCGATCGAATAACCACTCCAATTTAGTCTTTATGTACCACTAGCTTAATACCAGTACCTTTTCTTTCTTACTTAGAGTGATTTAAGCAGTTGCGGTGCGGGGCAGTACCCCGGGACCCCCAAGGAGGGCCCTTGGACTCTGACTAACATAATATGGTAATTTTCTAGAAACAAACGGATTTTGACGAAATTTGGTACACGAAGGTTTTTGGGGCGCTGATCACGAATCTAAAATAATTTTTGGTAAAAATTTGTTATTCTCGAGATACCCATCATCAAAGTTGAAATTTAAGATAATCCTGTTTTCACCATATTCCTCCTTTTTTGCACATAATTCTTAATTTAAAGCTAAAGTGGCATAAAATATTTGATTTTCGCCTTTTAAGACTCCATGTTTTTAAGTATTTTACACCTTTTATCAATTAAATTGCGCAAATTCACTTAAAAAGTGCTACAACCATGTGAAAAACGGGGTTTTAAAAGCTGAAAATTAAATATTGTATGCCACTTTAGCACTCAATCAAGAAATATTATGCAAAAGAAGGGGAAATATAGTGAAAATAAGATTAGTTTAAATCTCAACTTTGATGATAGATAACTCGAGAACAAAACGTGCCCGTCAAAAAATTTTAGATTCGTGATCAGCGCCCCAAAAAACCCCGAACACCAACTTTCGTCAAAATCAGAGTTGCCGCAAGTTTCTAGAAAGTTACCCAAACTATGAATATAAATTTAAGTATTGAAAATCTTCACTTTTTAAACAAAAAGTGTAGTAGGTTTATGAATACTAGTTTTTGCCCGCGGCTTCGCACGCGCTAAGTTTGCAGTAAAACAATTCCCTTTCCTATACTGTGAATATTTTAAATATTATTATATACATATAAACCTTCCTCTTAAATTACTTTATATATTTAAAAAACGCATTAAAATCCGTTGAATAGTAATTAGAAAGTTAATAAAAATAATGGTACTCCCTGTACACAATTTTATAGTTAGAATGCATTTTAGTTGTAAGGGCTTTTTTATATAATTTCTTTGTGACCCACCTTGTGTGGCAATTCTATATTTTTTTATAAACCATAGAAACCTGTGCACATTTCCTATAAACACGTTTTTTCCATTGCAATAGTAACGTTAATATGAAATTTTAAATGTAAACTAATTTTTAAACACTATGTATATGTTTTTTTCATAATATTATACATATAAACCTTTCTTTTGAATTACTTCATCTATTAAAAAAAAAGCCGCATTAAGATTTGTTAAGTAATATCAAATTTTAAAGATAAACCTTTTTTTTTATTCTGTGTATATTTTTTATATTATTATACATATAAACCTTCTCTTGAATCAGTTTATCTATTAAAAAAACGCATCAAAATCGGTTGAGTAATATCGAATTTTAAATGTTAACTATTTTTTAAGCACTCTGTATATGTTTTTTGGATAATATTATACATATAAACCTTTCTTCTAAATCACTCCTATCTACTAAAAAGTAACGTCAATATCGAAATTTAGTTATAGTTTATCCAATGTAGCCGACCTGTGCCCACTTCGTTGGGCGTTGTTGTCTGAAACTTTTGTTTAATCATAGTAAAATATAGCCTATACCACTCCTGAATAGTGTAGCTTTCTAACTGTAAAAGAATTTTCATGATAGATTCAGTACTTCCGAAGATTAGCTGCCACAAACCCACAAACTCATAAAGTTACCAACTTAACCTTTTTATACAGTGTGTCCCAGGACAGGTGTTACAAGATGACAAATAAACCAAAAATTTTTAAATTTTAAAACGAAATTTTAAGGAAACTGGTCGCATGGTTCAAAACTAATAAATACAAAATTTTACCCCAATTGGTATTATACAGGGCGAGTTATAACTAAAAATAGGCGCGCTTGTGGCTGCTTCGGTTGTATCGGCAAGCGTCGATTTCCGGAGTTAAGCAGTGGAATGCGCGCCCATAATTTGGATGGGTGTCCGGCGACAGCGGTGTTTTGGGTAACGGCACACGGTGTTCTGCTCGGGGATGCGGACCGAGCAACCACCATCCAAGTTATGGAATGAATGGTGTGTGAATGAGAAGGAGTAGGGGTCAAGGTACAATAAGCCTTCAGGCTGCAGTGCACCACCTAGGGGGCGGTCGTCGGACCTGGGTGGGATGACCCCGAAAGGGTGAAAAAAAACTAAAAATATTAAAAATGGCCAGGGGCAATCTACTTTTATTTTTAAAAATAGAACAAAATTGTATTAGTAAATGTTTTAGAGAATTGATTTTTTTATCAAAATTTAAAGGTAAAGCATGAGAGTAAAAAAATTTAATTGATAATTTTTTTCATTACGCATTTTAATTTAAATAACGAGCAAGAGGAAGCAAAATTTAAAAGAAAATTATAAGTTTTTTTTTTATTTTCTGCTTAAAGCCAAGTATTTTAAAAACTGTTAATGCATAATGTAAAAAACTTACATTTTTTTAACTTTAGTTGTCTAGCTTTACATTTAGACACAAAATTTAATTCCCTACAACATTTTTTTATGCAATTTTATCCTATTTTTAAAAATAAACTGTTGATCTTTTTTCATGTTTTTAGTTATTACTCACCCTGTATATTACCAATCGGAGATTTTTTTTATTTATTAGTTTTAGATCAAGCGATCAGTTTTCCCAAAAGGACGTATAAAAATTTCAAAATTTTTGGTCCATTTTTCCTCTTGTAACACCTATCCCGGGACACACTGTATGTATCTTAGTATAGATTTACGAAATAGTGTCTACACCGAGTGATGCATCGCTGGGCTGGACATAGGAAATCCCATGTAATTTTTAATGGGGTCAATTATTGGCTCCCCTAATTATTTTAGAGAAAATTCTATAAAAGTTTATTAAAGAGCATGCAAATCTACGTCCATGGTAAAAACTTTACGATTTTTCGGTTAACCCGTTTGCTAGTTAGATGCTAATATATTTTTAAAAATTGTTACATTATTATAGCCACATATTTATGAACAACAATAAAAATACCAGTTAGCGTGACATAACGTTGTCATCTTGAAATTTAGTGCTTTATTATTATCAAAAATCGTAGAGCGAAAAGATTAACAAAGAGTTATACTACTGAAGAAAAAGTATTGATGATTAAATAGTACTATCAAGGAAATACTTACCAAAAGATGTCAGACATGTTCGCTGCTCAGAATGCTCGAATAGACCGATACCCGGAAAATCAACAGTCGATAGGACTATCAAAAAATTTGAGATCAAAGGCACAGTGATAAATAACTGTAGATGGAAAGCTAGGAAGTATCGTTAAACATATTATTGGACCATTTTTTCTTAATCAAAATTTGAATGCAGAATTTTATTTGGAACTACTCAAAGAATTAATTTTACCTGCTTTAAATGATGTATCCAGGGAAAATCAGGAAATTTGATACCAAATGGATGGCTGCCCGGCACATAATACCCTGGCTGTTCGGGAATAATTACACAATGCTTTTAATAGAAATATTATTGGCCTACATCACACCATAAATTGGCCAGCCAGGTCTCCTGATATTTCGCCAAATGACTTCTTCCCCTGGGACCATTTAAAAAGCATGGTATATAAGGATAAAAATTAATCTAATCTAGATGAGTTAAAAAATGCTATTTCTGCAGAATGCAATAAAATTTTAATTTACCAGTTAGCCAATGTAAGAAGACAATTTTATGAACGTCTGGGTTATTGTCTAGCAGTCAATGGAGGAATATTTAAAATTTTCTAAAATCTTAAGTTTATTTCCAACATATTAATTATTGTAATAATATTAATAATTTATTAAAACATGTAAATATTATAAAGTTCTTGAAATTTGTTACCCTAGTTTAGTTTAACTTAACTTAATTCGTTTGTATAAATACAACTTTAATCTTTTCACTGTACGATTTTTTGATAACGATAAAGCACTAAATTTCAAAATGACAACGTAATGTCACGCTAACTGGTATTTTTATTGTTGTTCATAAATATGAGGCGAAAATAATTTACCAATTTTTAAAAATATATTAGCATCTAACTAGCAAACGGGTTAACCGAAAAATCTAAAGTTTTTACCATGCATGCTCTTCAATACACTTCAATAGATTTTTCTCTAAAATAATTAGGGGAGCCAAAAATTGACCCCATTAAAAATTACATGGAATTTCCTATGTCCCGCCCGGCGATGCATCACCCGGTATATATATATATAAGGATTTAATTAGGTCAAAAATACTTGCCAACACTGTACAAGACCAGTTATGTTTAGATTTTGTTGTCATGTGTCATAGAGCTGTCACTATAACCATTTGTAATTTCCTAAAACTGTTTAAATCGGCGGGCGACCTTTCGACACCAAATTGTGTTTGTACGTGGGGTAATCGAAGGGTTAAATTATTTTAAAAGACATTTCGTCACCGCGCCGTAAAGCAGGTATGCGAGCTCCAGGTAGATACGACGCGACAGGGTAATAATAAAAATATACAAGATAATAATACATGCACAAATATTATTATTATGTTGCTGAGTATTGGTTAGGAGTTCTATATAAGTAGTAGATCTTTTTAAATAAAATTCAATGTGCCAGAAGCCACGGTCAGGTTAGTTTTGGTCAGCAACGCCTTTTTTTTTATTTTGTCTATTCATAAATATATTATTAGAAAAAATGCGTTTCAGTGCTTAATTTTATCGTAGCCGATGATGCATCGGCCGCACAAAATTTTTAAATTTTACCATTTAATAATAACATAATATAAACAGTCTAGAGGAATGTTTGCCTATTTGTGCTATCTATGTCTATTAAAATAACTAAATTAATTATTAATTTTTGTATTTTATTTCGGCAATTCGACCGTAGGCCGTATTTATTTGGTGTCGATTAGTCCTGTAAGATAAAAACGGACCTTTGGGTCTGGTGTCGAAAAATGCCATGAAATTTTAGTCACTACCTGCAAATTTCTTCTAACATAGTTTGGCCCATCCATTACCCCAGATATAAAACACAATTTGGTGTCGACAGTTCGCCGTCGGGGTAAAGTTTCCCGAGGTTTGTACACTATTTAATTTACAACCATAATTACTTAAATTTTTCCTTGGATGTTTTTTTAATTAAACCACAGGGCTTTGTTCTTGGCCCTGTTTTGTTTCTTTATATATAAACGACATTAATGCTTGTACCTTGGATAAGAGCGTAAATATTATTTTGTATGCTGATGACACTACAGCGCTTGCTAAGTCAAATGATTTAGCTCAACTTGAGCAGCAAAGCAAAAATGCAAAATGTGAGATCCAGAAGTGGTTTCTTTCAAATGGTCTAAGTATAAATGAAACAAAAACTCAGACATTGGACTTTTCTCAGAGACCAATGGAGACAATAACGAGGTCTGTCAGGTTTCTGGGCATATATCTGGACTCTAGATTGACATGGGAAGGACACGCTGAACATCTTGCAAGTGTATTGAGTAGAAGCACTTTTATTATCCGCAACCTTAAAAACATTGTCACGGAGGAAGTATTGATGCAGGCTTACTATGGTCACTTTCAATCCCATCTTTCATATGCGATATTGTGTTGGGGATATTCGCCGCATTTGGCAAAGGTTTTTGCAGTTCAGAGGCGCTGCATAAGAATAATGGCGGGTCTTAAATTTAAAGACTGTTGTAAAAAAGTTTTATTTTTCTGGGCATTTTGACGTTGCCGTCAATTTATATACTGGCTTGTCTTCTGCATGTCAGAAATAACACTACAAAGTACTTGCATAATTTCGACTACTACAGTTACAATACTAGGACAAAAAATTGTTTTGCCTTGAACTATAGCAGAGTTGCTAGATGGTAGAAACCACTATGGTTAAAAAATGTTTAATGTCTTACCCGAGGTCATTAGAAATCTGAACCCAAAGTATTTTAAGCATAAATTAAAGAATTATCTAAAAGGGAAGGCATAGTAACGACAAATATTTGAAAAATAATTTTGATGACTTAAAATAGCAATTGGAATGTCAGAATTGTATCTGCTTGCTATAAATGCTTTGAACAGATGTGTGTTAGATTTTATATATTTTAGCTTGTTATGTCATGTTTGACTATTTACGTTCTTTTTTTAAGTTGTAGATAAATATATTTTGTTTGTTGTTTTTTAAATGTGACTTTCATATTCTATTGATTTTACCAATTTCTACTAAATTTAATTTGTTTTGCTACACGTTTTCATTCCTAATCTGCTTTTTTGTCTTAAAAATAATAGCTTTAAGTTTTTTTTAGGTTTTAGATAATTGTATGTTGGTTATAATAACTTTATATTTTTCATTTAACGTCAATTATTTTATATTGTTTTTTTTTAGATTTATTGTGAAACTTGACTTGTGAAAATACTTTATGTATGTACAATCATCAATAAATATTAATATTATTATTATTATTATTATTAAAAATGTGTTAACCTAACAAAATGACTTAAATTTATCAAATAATAACACCACCAGATATCTATAGCGCGTATTTATGGGTGTAACAGGGATGTTTAAAATATTAGACCAGGTGTTAAATCGGTAAATTTTTGAAAGTTTGCGACGGTTGCTAGGATTACTTTTACTTTATTTTACTTTTGGCCTACGGAAAGAAAAATGACTTTCCTTCTAAGGGATAAAAGTAGAATTCAAAAAAGTGACACTCTTAAACTTTTAAAAAGTCGGAAATAGCAACATTACATATCGGGTGATGCATCGCCGGGCGGGACATAGGGAATCCCATGTAATCTTGAATTGGGTCAATTATTGGCTTCCCTAATTATTTTAGAGAAAAATTCTATTGGAGTTTATTGAAGAGCATGCAAATCCACGTCCATGGTAAAAACTTTAGATTTTTTGGTTAACCCGTTTGCTACTTAGATGCTAATATATTTTTTAAAATTGTTACATTATTACCGCCTCATATTTATGAGCAACAATAAAAATAACAGTTAGCGTGATATAACGTTGTCATTTTAAAGTTTAGTGCTTTATTATTATCAAATAATTGTAGAGCAAAAAGATTAACCATGAGTTATACAACTGAAGAAAAAGTATTGATGATTAAATGGTACTATCAAAGAAATAGTTACCAAAAGGTGTCACACATGTTCGCTGCTCAGTATCCGAATAGACCGATACCCGGAATATTTGAAAATTTTCTTACATCTTAAGTTTATTTCCCACATATTAATTATTGTAATAATATTAATAATTTATTGAAGTATGTAAATATTATAAATGTCATAAGTTCTTAAAATGTGTTATTCTAGTTCAGTTTAACCTAACTTAATTCGTTTGTATAAATACAACTTTAATCTTTTCACTGTACGATTTTTTGATAATAATAAAGTACTAAATTTCAAAATGACAATGTTATGTCACGCTAACTGGTATTTTTATTGTTGTTCATAAATATAAGGCGATAATAATGTAACAATTTTTAAAAATATATTAGCATCTAACTAGCAAACGGGATAACCGAAAAATCTAAAGTTTTTACCATGCATGCTCTTCAATAAACTTAAATAGATTTTTTTCTAAAATAATTAGGGAGCCAATAATTGACCCATTAAAAACTACATGGGATTTCCTATGTCCCGCCCGGCGATGCATCACCCGGTATGGTTGAAATAAAATAAATATTAACATATTTAAGGTTTACATTTCTAACCCTTAAGTTTCTAATTTATAAAATTCTTTGACACTAATGATTAACAAAATCAAAATACATTTTGTTTTATAAAATTTGAAAAGAATTTGACTTTATACGCCACTGATGACTAACCCTCGACTTCCATGATATTTCTTCTCATGGCCGCTTCACTTGCAGACGGAAACAGGCACCCGTCCATCAGTTCGAATCGGGCTTACTTGGCTTTCAGCTGTCACTATATTTCATCGAGCCCCTCCTGATTGCTTTCCTAAAAAGGATAAAAGACGCCCTACTTTAGATATGGCTAAAATCATGATGGTCGTCTTGAATGGGTTTATATATTTTTTACAGATATCGAACTAAAAGACAGAATATCTTTTTTAATAATTAACTAGTGACACAGCAAACAAAAACAGGGTGATTCAAAAATCAAAACTTATATACGGTGGTGACTGGGGTAATTCATTTCCGTAAAGTTTTTTTTTTTCAGTGCTCAAGCAAAATTTCAATCTACATGTAGAAAAAAATCCGCACCATGTTTGAGCTGCTAATATTAATTTAGAGTAGTTACCATTTAAATCCAAAGTTTTGTCATTTAAAATGCTAAAAAATATTATTTTTTATTATAATTTTAATGCTTAGCTCCTTTTACCATAATGTAGATCGTTTCGATGGACCCTACAGCATATGTCACGCTCTTTAAAATTGTACGAAAAAACATTTTTTTCGTACAACTCAAAATGGAAAAACAAAAAGACCTATAAAAAATTGTTCTCCGAGCAATATTTGATGAACTTAGAGCTATTTTTACGGCTTGAAACGTAAGAAATTAATAATCATGCGATTTAAATTTAACTTTTGTGTTGATTTCTTTCACATTTCCTTATAATAATAAATTTTCTGGATGAAATATTTTTTCGAGTTACACAAAAACACTAAAACAAATTCAAAGAGCGCTGAAATATTTCCATTTTGTAGAAATTTACAATGTAGTAAAATGTGGCTAAGCATTAAAAAAAATTACAAGCATTTTAAATGGAAAAACTTAAATTATAGCTTGAGAATCGAGAAAAGGAAAAACTTTTGCCAAAATAAATCACTCTAGTGATAATTCTACATAAAACAATGATACAGCCTTATGTATTTTTTTTCAAAATGTCATTGGCTTTTAAGTTATAACCCTTCAAGTTTAAATACATTTGATCAGCGCCACAGTGTTTATTAGAATGGGCCAAAAAAAACACTTTTTTGAGGGGGAGTGTGAGGTGGTAAAAAGGACATAACGTAAAAATTTGAGCCCTTAATATTATTATTTAGAGGTCCTTTTCCTATTATTTAGATTTTTTATTTGTACTTTCATTTTTGCGTTGAAGCATCCAATTATTCAGTTAAAAAAATATTGTGCCCATATATCTTTAGAGAATTAAATTGCCTACAAATCACTCTAAATAAAAATTTTCGCCGCATAAAATGTTTTCGAATAATCAAGCTTTAAACATTGATATATTTTTTGATTTACCTTTTTTATTTTGGAATTTTGTGACTAAAGAAAAAGTAAATATATAGAAAAAACAACATATATTCTTAAAGGGAATTTAATACTTTACAGAAAAGTTCCCCTTGTGTTTTTAAATAAAATCGTTCTTTTAAAACTTATTTACAATTTAAGTGAAACAAAAAATTAAAATACAATTTTCTTTATTTTTTACCAAGTTTACTCATCTGAACAAACTAATAATAGCATTGTTAAAAATCCTAATTTTATAAATCTTATCGCTTAAAATATCTCAATTTTATAATATATCCAGACCTATTATAGGTTCATAGCTATTTGTTACACGAAAACGTAGATTTACTTACTCTAAGACAGTACTTAAATCTACTTTTTCTTTTAACAAATAACTATTTTTTGTAACGCTTATACCGGGTGATAAAGAATGCTGTGAAAAAATCTAAGGACAGATTCCACATCAGAATATATAAAGAAAAGTTTATATAAACATAGGTCCCCAAATTTTTCGCTCTGAAGATACAGGGTGTTAAACTTTTCAAAAACTAAAGAATTTTGAAAACAGATTTTTAAGTAAAATTTGTTAGGCGAGATAAAAACCTTATTTAGGTTAGTATTTATTGTAATTGTTACATTATTGCTAATAAAAAATAATAAAACCTAACTTTTCTAAGTTTTCGAACTGCTTTTTTATGTTTATTAAATTTATTTAAATTATTTCAGTGTCATCACAAAGTAGCAGCTCTTTGAGAAAATAGCAAATCTATATGTCTATTAATACCCCGTAATGCCACGAAATCCGGGCACCTCGTACAAAATTTGGGACAAAAAAACAAGATTAGATATTTTTACATCGGACATATTTACAACATCAAAACATCTTTCACGTTAATCTTATATTCTCACAACACTTGGGCATAATGGCAGGTTTAGTTTTAGGAGTTAGGATCATGTCAATAAAAGCACTTCTTTATGGCATTGGATACGTGATGACTGTAATATTTCGAAGGATCGTAATTGACACAATGTTGCAACTTAGTTACTTCTAACTTGTAAAGTTATGCCACAATGGGATTATAAATTCACTATAAGTCTTTTGGTAAATTTACAAAAAAAATAAAAAAGCTTAAAAAGGTTTGTTAAACTAATAATTAATAAAATAAATAAAAACTGGATAAGGAATTATTAGTTTATTATAAAACATTATCCAAATACATTAAAAAAACAGTGTGATATTTCAACAACATACTGTCATTAAAAATAACCGTCTTTAAAGAAATATAAAAAAACTTACTAAAAAGTTTAAAATAATAAATTAGAAAAGTTTTAAAAGGAAGTTGGTTTATAACATACTTACTTATGTTATTAAAGTATTAAAAGCTTTTATTTATTCGGGTATTATAATCCACTAGGTACCTACATATTTTACTAACTCACTTTTTTAAAATTTTTATTATTTAATATTTTTAACTTTTAGATGAGTTTTTACCTTGTTTATTTTGCTTTTTTGCTAATTTGAGGTCTTTCATCGATTTTCTTAAGATTTTAGCATTATTGCCTGACTTGGTTCAATGAGACCACCTCAGAAGTGGGACCTTTTAAATGACCAAATATTTTTAAAATCGATCCACACAACACACACTAAAAAAATATACCTACAGTCCTACAGTCTATATTTATACTTTAAAATTTAACTTTAAATAGAATAAAAAAATGTGACAAAAGAAAACAAAAACTAAAAATTTTGTTACATTTTTGGTAAGTAATATTTTTTAATAAATACATATTTACATTCCCAATTAGTTTATTATTTTTTTGTCCCGTTTTCCCGCATAAAAAATAGGCTGCATAATTAGTTACTATAAAATTATATCTCTTCTTAGCGCCTTGGTGCGGTTTAACTTTACAAATCACGGTCCATACATTGGTGCAGATTATCCATTCATTGTTTCTTAAGGTCATAGAAACAAGTAAGCGTATTTCGCCGCACTTTCGTATCTGGCTATTCTGATAATTTGTGCTAATATATACGGATCACCATAAATCTCATTTAAAATGTAACTATGTATAACTTTAAATTAAATAGGCTAGTTTCAAGTAATTTATTTAAATTCAGTATGAAATTACAACTATTAGAACATTTATCTCACTGTTGCATTAAAAAGTATAAATGGAAATTGTAAACAAGTCTGACTCGTAATTTAAGCATACTATTTAGTAAAATAACAAAAAAGTTGTTAAAGAATTTTATGGAAACACCTAATAAGAGGCTTAGAAATATATGTTTCTTATAAATAATACTCCTATAAAAATATCCCTTTATTTTAAATACAGGGTGATTCGAAAATCGATCACGAAACTTAAGGGGGTGATTATACTTGACAAAATAAGAGTAGAGCTTTATATACATTTTTCTCAAAATGTCATTCGTTTTCGAATTACAAGCCGTCAAAGTTCAATTTTTATTTTGTTTTTCCGCCATATTGCATTTATTTTTTAACCAATCAAGTTGATATTTGGCACACAAAACGAACTTTGCAGATTCTAAAATTTTAGGACAAAAGTACTTTTTTAAATACCGCCAGAGGGCTTAGAGATATATATGTTTAGTAACGTTTGCAGTCTCTATTACAAGAAAACTGTTTGTTTTAAGTATTTTTTTCGTTTTGGCGGTACCTCATACCGGGTCGTAGGGTAAGTGTGACAAAATGGGTTTTGCTTATTACTTTTATTTATGTGTAAATTGCGAACATTTTATATTTTCTTTTAGCAATTAAGTTACAATATGCAGGTCCATCCCGTATGCATCCAGATGATGCATAATTTGAAAAATGGTGCTTGAGATAGTTAAATGAAAATGACGAATTGTTGAGCGACGAACATGAGGGACTACACAATAAATAGTGAACACGATAGTAAGTCGGAGTAATCTAAAGACGAAACTACAACAGACTAGACTACAACAACCAAATGAGCGATTGCAGACAAAAAAACTTGTCATTTGTGCCCATACAAATTTAGAAGAAAAACATTCTTTATTTGCAGGGAATGTATAAAACCCATCTGTTTAAAACATTTTGAAAAATATGTTATGTTTGCTATTAAAGACATAATAATTAGTTTTTATTTTTGTTGCTTCTAAACTATCTAAAAAATTATCTTCGTTGTGTTTTTGTTTAATTCGTTTCGGAAATTATTTTTTAGTTTATTATAATTGAATAATCTGGGTATATAATAAAGGATATAAACTTGGTCAGTAGCTTATTATTGTCAGAAAATATAAGAAATTTTTATAAATATTTGTGTCGCGGTATCTCATACTGCTTCGTAGTCTCAGTGTTAGAATTGTCAGAGTAGCCGCTTGAGAATTAATACAAATTTTACAGTAAACATAAAAAACAAAAAAACAACTATGTACCTACTATCGGACAGTTTAATCCAGTCATCTGGATAACTGAATTGTTAATAAATTGATCCTGGGGTGGGTTTTAATTATATGTACATGAGACGAACCTAATGTGGATTTTTCTGGTTTTATGGTTGAAACTGTTTAAAATGCTTTGCTCATTGTAAATTACAGTAAAGGAAGTAATTACCTATAATTTAAAATAAATCAAGTTCCACAAAAACAAGTTGATAAAGATAATGAAAATTTTAAAACATGGAAAAACAGTTGATTGTCCATTTACACTTAGTTAAATCACCAGAGTTTTAAAAAGGCCTAAAAGGTTAGTGTTTCATAATTACCTTGTTCAATAAGTTTTGGATAAAAATCATAATAGGAATAATGCTTAGCTTTTATTTTTTTACCCATTTCAAATGATTTATTACGATAAAGGTGATTTATAATAAGTATGTCTTATTTAAATCAGTTACTTTACACTTAAAAAGTTGCATATAAAGAAGAGGTAAGAAATAAATATTGTGTTTATAATTTTATAGTAATTTAATTAAGTACGATATTTATTTTAAGAATATGTTATTTTACCAGTGACCCATCTGCTTAATTTTAAACATGCTAAAAACAAAGAATATACAAAGATTTAACCCAAACTACCTACCGTACTGCCGGTTTCTTAGAAGATAGCCGACAAATTTCTTGTTGACTTTTAACGGCTTGGTTTGTTTTAACAGAACGCTCGGTGCAAATACATCTTGAAAATTGAATTGTAAACATATTTTAAAAATAAATATGTAAGCCATAGTAAATTTACAGACTAACACGTATATATTTGAAATTAGTTTGGCACATTTAGATTTATGTCTTTTTAACAAGTTAGTTCAAATATGAATTTGTTAGCTTTGAAATCAAGAATTTTGTGGCGTAAGTTTTTGTAGTTTTTTAAATGTAGTTGTACCCTAATTTTTTTATTTAGAGAAGTTTTTTAAAGTTGAAAACCTCACCTGGAAAACCAGATATGTCCATTTTTTAAATTTTCCGAAAAATATAGTAATATTTTAATTAATTATACGGCAAATCTGCCTAGGATCATAAACTTTTAAAATATTATTTTTTGCATCTTGCATGAAATGTTCTCTAAAATTTAAAACAAGTAATATCCAAGAACAAGTTCTAATTAAAAAGAAAAGCTTCAAATTTACTGAATTCCGTAATGCTGAACTATTTATTGCAGAGAAAATGGCATAGAAGTCAGGGAAACAAAAAACAAAATAGTTTTGTTAGCCTTAAGACGACGATAATAGTCCAAGAGCCCGTGAGCGGCAGACCTTCGTTATTTTGTAAAAGCTGAAAGTGTCCCAGTTCAAGTCCTCAACATAAGTGTTAGTAGCAATGGTAGATTATAAAGTTTAACTCATAGGGGCGTTGCCAGGTACCAGATACCAAAAAGTTAATAAATTGAAGCCTGACTTTCGTCATTTTGTAAAAGCATGTGCTGACAAACTGCAACCACTTTTGTTCTGATCCCAGTTATTCCAATAAATGTGGTGTCTTAAGTCAAAATTCTCTTCAATTTTTCTTAAACCATTTCTTATAATTACTTTTGTTAACTTTGTTTCTTGGGATTGAGGTTTTTTTTTTATTAATAAAACAATAATTTACATTTTCTGACGTTTCGCCTTACATGGAAGGCTTTTTCAAAGATCTATTTATTTATTTTAATGATAGTCTTTTGGCATGTTCCTACAAAATAACAAAAGAGTTAAAACAATAATAATCATTTACAAAATATTAAATGGATGATTTTTTACATTTAAAATTCTTATATTTATATAATAAAACTGACACAAAGGTAGACATAAGACAATTAAAATTATATTTTAAAAACATTAAACTAATAAAATAAAATAATGGGATACGCACCTTGAAAACATACCTTTTATATTAGATGTTTATTAGATATTAATGCAACTGTTTTGTTGGTAGTCGGCAGGATAAGAATTTCAGTTGATTTTTTTATTAACTTAAAAAATTGTGTTAATACGGTTTCAAAAATGTAATCTTAATCCTATGTAGTGCAGATAATTATGTTATGTTCGAGATAGATACTTTTATTATTTTATTAAATTGTAATAAATTTGACTTAAGTTTTCAATGTCTTTTTGTTGTTTACACAATTTTTTTCTTTTTTATATGGATCATTTCCTTTACCATTAGTTTTTGGTATTTTTTATCTTGATCAAGTATTTTTGTTTCTGTGTAATTAAAAGAATGTTTTGTTTCAATTTCGTGTTTATGTAAAGCTGTAGATGCATTTTTTGGTATTTGTGACCATTTAATCTGTTGTTTAGATGTTGGGTAGTCATACCAATGTATTTTTGGACAATTAGAGCAAGGGATGGAATAAACGACATTTGATTTTTTCTTTTGGGGTGTTTGACTTTTTAATCTTGTAAAAAATTGACTTATTAAGTTGTGTCCTTTGTGACATACTATAATATTGTGTTTATTTAAAATATATTTAATTTTTTCCGACAAATAGTTTGTGTATGGCATGGCGATATATTTCTTTATTTGTCTAAGTTTGGTATATGGACTCTTTGTGTAGTGAAGGCCTCTTTATTATAAAATTATTTTGAATTCTGTTGTTTTAATACATTTGTATGTAATTGAGTGTGTAATGTGAAAATTATTGTTTTTTGACAAATGGGTCTACTTACTTTGACTTTGATTTAATCGAAGCAGTAGAGTTAACACTTGGTAATAATTATTTTCAATATAAAGATAGTTTTTACAAACAAATTGACGGATGTGCAATGGGCGCTCCTATATCATCAACAATTGCGCAATTAGTCATGGAATACTTAGAGGAGGATGTCATGCGTAATTTGGGTATTCCAATATTGTTCTTTAAAAGGTATGTCGATGATTGCCTTGCGGCTGTCCCAGAAGATCAAATTTATGAAGTTCTTAACAAATTTAATTCTTTTCACCCAAAAATTCAATTCACTCTAGAGACTGAAATAAATAATAAAATAAATTTTTTAGATTTGACTATAATAAGAAATGTTGACAGCCCAAAACTTAAAACAATGTGGTACACCAAACCAACCTGGTCTGGGAGGTACTTAAATTACAATTCAAACCACCCATCTAATCAAAAACATAGCGTCATAAAGGGCCTAGCTGACAGGGCAATTCAGTTGACATCACCTGAATACAGACAAGAAACATTAAATAAAGTAAGAGACATTTTAAAAAACAATAATTTTCCATTACCACTAATTAATAAAATTATTAAACAAAGAATTCAAAAATTTTATAATAAAGAGGCCTTCACTACCAAAAATGACAACTTAGAAAATAAAAAATATATCGCCATGCCATACACAAACTATTTGTCGGAAAAAATTAAATATATTTTAAATAAACACAATATTATAGTATGTCACAAAGGACACAACTTAATAAGTCAATTTTTTACAAGATTAAAAAGTCAAACACCCCAAAAGAAAAAATCAAATGTCGTTTATTCCATCCCTTGCTCTAATTGTCCAAAAAATACATTGGTATGACTACCCAACATCTAAACAACAGATTAAATGGTCACAAATACCAAAAAAATGCATCTACAGCTTTACATAAACACGAAATTGAAACAAAACATTCTTTTAATTACACAGAAACAAAAATACTTGATCAAGATAAAAAATACCAAAAACTAATGGTAAAGGAAATGATCCATATAAAAAAGAAAAAAATTGTGTAAACAACAAAAAGACATTGAAAACTTAAGTCAAATTTATTACAATTTAATAAAATAATAAAAGTATCTATCTCGAACATAACATAATTATCTGCACTACATAGGATTAAGATTACATTTTTGAAACCGTATTAACACAATTTTTAAGTTAATAAAAAAATCAACTGAAATTCTTATCCTGCCGACTACCAACAAAACAGTTGCATTAATATCTAATAAACATCTAATATAAAAGGTATGTTTTCAAGGTGCGTATCCCATTATTTTATTTTATTAGTTTAATGTTTTTAAAATATAATTTTAATTGTCTTATGTCTACCTTTGTGTCAGTTTTATTATATAAATATAAGAATTTTAAATGTAAAAAATCATCCATTTAATATTTTGTAAATGATTATTATTGTTTTAACTCTTTTGTTATTTTGTAGGAACATGCCAAAAGACTATCATTAAAATAAATAAATAGATCTTTGAAAAAGCCTTCCATGTAAGGCGAAACTATAATCTAATCTTGAAAATGGTTACTATTTTTGGGATAATACATTTATTAGGTTATGTTTATAAGAAAAGTTTTTGGTATTTTTAAAAGGATGTTCTAATTTTAATATACTTTAAATTTATACAAGCTTTTCTGTTCATCGTTTTGTAAATCTGTTACCTGAATAATGCTTATTTTATTTCATTATTTCATAAAAACTGGAGTGGTCTACAATGCTGGCTTTTCTCCTATTTAAACAATCTTTTTATTTTTCTCTGTGGAATTTAAAACATAAAAGAAATAAATTAAAAGAAAACGGAACTCCATACAATTAATGTCTTCGTACAGATAGATACAACTGGATCATTATCATCATTTGTCTTTATTCAACCCATTTTAGTTTAAATTCATATTCTAAGTGTACATGGAACGTTTTAATGCGCATTCGTCAAATGCAAATCTAAATAATACGCATATGTATACGCTCTTAAACCGTTTTAAAGTTGTAAATCGCATGACAATTAATTATTTTGGTACATATATTGTTAATGTAAAGCGAATTACGACAATAAAAAGATTTAAAAGCGTTTACAAATGAGTTCAGGTTGTTATTTGACTTATGCGCCTTAAAGAGCTTGTGTATACTTGGTAAAATATTTTGGAAAAAAAACTGGCAACATAGGTCTTTCACATTTTGTATCATAAAGAAAACCACAAAATTCATGGATGGATGACCTTATACCAATAATTACTGGCCATCCTGGGCACATTTTTAAATTAAGGGTACAGAAATCGCTGCATTTTTTTATGATTTAATTAAAGGCAAAATAAATAGGCTTCTTTGTTCTTAATATTAACATGAGGAAGAATATATAGCTTTTACTATTTATTAAAAATAAGTCGTAATAAGTCTTTTCTTAAAATATTTTTTTTTCTAAAACTGGCTTTTTCTAAAATTCACTAAAAAGAATAAAATAATCTTTTATTTCAACACTTTAGTTAATTTCATTACACAATTTAAATGATTTAAAAGCTTTTCGCGAGATTTAAGTACTCATATTCCCTTACAATTAGTTTGAAAATTTGAAAAAACTAAAACCATTTATCTAATTTATTTGCTTATCTACGCAGGTTATTCTCAAGACAAGCTTTAAATTAATTTAATTGTATAATGAGGTTACATGTTAAAAGTAAAAGTTCTTAAGAAAGAAAACGTTTATTTTATTTTTTTAAGTTAATTCTAATAAGAGCTTGTTTTAAAAATATTTTTTAATTTTTACTTTTTAGTTATTTCTGTGTTTATTTCATTTAACACATTGCTGTTGCAAGTCGTTTGACCATATTGTACAAAAGCATAAATAACTTCAGTCTGCCATATTAGATTTAGATTTTTTTATTTTTCGAGTTACTCTAAGCAAGAGCTTTCATATTGCATTTCAAATATCCAGTTCACCATCTTGGGTGTTTGGTCATGTAGCGTTTAAAATGGCGTTACTTTATTTTTCAAGGTACTCTTAGCAAACCCTTTTATTTGGTACCCATATTGTAGAAATGCATTAAAAATAACTAGTCTCTCATCTTGGATGTTCCGTTATGTTGGATTTATAGTGACCTACTTAATTTTTTAAAAGTCCACCATATTTAATTTAGAGTGACGTCACTTTAGTTTTCGAGTTACTCTCAACAAGCATTTTTATTTGATAGCCATATTGTAGAGGTATATATAAATAATAGGTTATATGTAAAAATAGCTAGTCCGCCATCTTGGGAAGTGCGCCATATTGGATTTTGAATGACGTCACCTAATTTTTTAAGTTACTTTCGGCAAGCCAATTTATTTGATACCCATATTGTTGGAGTGTATTAAAAATAACTTGTCCGCCATCTTGGGTTTACCGCTATGTTGGATTGTCATCCAAACTTAACGTGGCTCGTATTAACTGCTTGAGGCGCCCTAGGTTAGAATTCCTAGAGCGCCCATTTTCCACCAAAAAAAAAGGGCTTTTCCTCCGTAGTGCCTATTTTAAGTGCCAGGTGCCTTACTTCTTCACCCGAAATAAAATTTGAAAACAAAAGTTCATTCCCTGCTTTTTACGCCTATTTGCCTATTTCATTCCAAAGCACCTTATTCACAGAGAAATGAGGCATCAAAAATCCCTACTCAACCTACACTTTTTAAAAAGCTCCCCTGTCTGGCACCTATTTTTTTCATGGCGCCCTAGGCTGTAGCCTAGGCAGCCTAATGGATAATACGGCCCTGCGTGTTCACAAAATTTCAGCCTAATCGATTAAGGATATATGCCTCAAAATTAAGTTGCCAGATTCCACCTGTACATACATACGTACCAAGTTAAATAAAGCAAATACTATAATTGTCTTCCATAAAAGCTTGTAAAATAAGTAAAATTATAGGTATTTAAGTTTGGTTATTGGTAAATGGTTACAGAAAAGGTTAGAAATCAATATTAAATAAATGAGATATTAAATATCTGTAATAAATAAACAGTAAAATTTGTTTGCCTATTAATAAAGTATACTAATATATTTTATATTCTTTAAACTACGGTTATAATAAACGCAAAGAGTAAAGAAAATTAATTATTAACAACCTTTAAAGTTACTTCTTAAATCACAGCAAAAAACAAATAGTTTCTAACTATTTCTGCGACTTAGAATGTGTTTTTAAAGCCACTTAGTATAGTGCTAGCACTTATCAATGGTAGACAATTAATATTTTATTACTTTCATTAAAATTCTTTAACAAGTTATAATTAGGAATGAAAAAAATTAAATTGCCTTTATTATTTTTGGAAAAAAATAAAGAGATTTTTTTAATAATAAATTGCAGGTTTTTGGGCCGTCGTTGTAGATTTTGTAATCTCTTGATCATTCGCCAGCGCGAGTTGTTGGCATCCTCCATAGCCTAGACTACTTGCGTACTACTATGGCAGTAGTACGCAAGTAGTTCACATACTTTGGCCACTATAAATTGATAATGTAATGCCTGGTAAGTAACTCCGGTTACTGTGTAGTTTTATAACCAATGAAATACGTTTTTTATTGTGGTAACTAGGGTTACTGACTTTTTAAACCAATAAAATACATTTTTTGTTTAGGTATTTCTCTCTCTCAATTTATAGTGAAGACAGAGCACAGGAACCTTCTGAGGATGCCAACCACTGCGCTGGCGAAACGTCCTCGAAACAAGCTTAAAATTAGTGGTTAGATAAAAAAATATAAATTCAATTTAACCATTTGTTTCATTTGAATAAATTTGTTATTAAATAAGTTGGTTATAACTGCATACAGGGTTAAAAATATTTATTATTACAAATAACAGTGGTAATCATACTAGGTTAATAAATGGTACACCGCAACTTTTGATTATCTTTAAAACCTTTGTAACGGTTCGATTTTGTCATTAGCAATATATTTGTTTGTTCCCGTCATAGAGTTTTATATTAAGAATTTTCTCCCACCTGTATCATTGTTTATTTTGGGTATGAAGTGTCATTGATGGCTAGGTTATTTTTTTTTTGTAAAACCTTTCATCAAATATCAGAATCTTGTATATCATTTTTTCTCCGGTTTAACCTCTCGGATGATATATTTTTAGTGTTATTCGCTGGACAGAAATTTAGTTGCTGTTTGATGGGTTTACCTAAGAATTCAAGATTTTCATGTTTTGTTGAGATGCCTTCTTAACGCGATATTGTGGTTTGACGGTCAGTATGCATAAAAATATAAAGTTAGAGATCGTATATACCTTGATTAAATTAAAGGAACCTTGCTTTTGGTAGTTTCTTGCATGCTTCGCACGCAAGTGCATTTGTGTTTTTTTCGTTAAGTAATTATTTCCTTTGTAAACCAGAATTAGTGAACCCTCTTATATCTCTAGTTTTGCTTTTTTGGCCTCCTATTTTCTGGATTGCTTTATTTCTTTTACATTTTTTGGGCTATCCTGTTTATTTACTAAAGTTAGTGAGGGTAGTCGAGAGGTGTGAATGTCAAGCAGAGCCATAAAAAGCGAAGGCTGTTCTATTTTTTCTTTTGGGATGCAGGCCTTTTTGTTGAAGCAACAGATTAGATCACATTTAGTGTTATTTTTAGGGTTGGTATTTTATTTTGCTGAGTTAAGCTGGCTTGAGGGAAGTTATGGCATTTGCTTGACTGACAGCAGGGTCGCGAGAAGTGTTTTTGGAAATCTGTTTTTTTTTTAATCACTCGCAAGGTATTTGGCTCAAAAACCCCTAAACATTTCTTGCTAAGGCAAGTTTTTGCCATATTGTGGAATATTTTTGTGTCAGTTAACAAGAAACAAACTGCGTAAGCAGGATTTTTAAACCGAACTGTTGTTGAGTCAACTATATAAGGCCGTCCAACAACTTTAAGTAAGCGTTTTACTTATTCTCCATTGATTGTTTAACTCTGCATATATATAATTGGCTTTTAAAAATGTTACTAAGTTAATTGGGTATTTTATATTAATAATACAAAACTTATGTCGAAGAGGTTTCGACACAATCTTAGAGTATTTCTCTTTAAAAGGGGGCTTTCTCTAGCAAGTCCTACTTTTCTTAACCCAAAAATAGTTTGCATAACTTTAGTTATTTTTTTAGGTAATTAAGTAACTAAGATTAATAACATATTTTTCAGCTAAAATAAACTACATTTTAAATAACCATTAGACCTTTTAAACTAGACTTTCTAAAATCATACAATTATTGTTCATTGTGCAAAAGTCTGTCTGTGTGGCAGCAAATTATTTAAATTTAAGTAATTTTTCTAGAGTCAATCTGTTCAATATTTAATTATCACTTTAATTAGACCTGCAGCCTATTAAATAATTTTTCAAAATTATTTTATTCTATTTTAATATTATTGGTTTTACATATCCCGTTTTTAATTTATTTAAAGGATCTTTTTGTAAATTTTCAATAAAAATAATGTAACAAAAACCAGTTCATATGTAGATCTTTTGTTTTAAAATATAAGTGGCACTGGTTTTCGTTTTACAGTTAGTAACTATACTGTTTGCTTATAGGTCCGTCTGACCTGTTCACAATAGTTTTTGTAAAAAGAATGCTTACGTCATTAGTTTTAATAGGGGGTTTTCTAATATTGTTATGTTTAATGATAATTATTAATAATTTTATTAATTTTCTTTTTAATTGACCCTACTGATATATGTATATTTTAAGTATGGGTATTTTGCTTCATTATTAATTTTTCCTTTTTGCTTATTATACGTTGGTACCTTTTAATGGGACTTGGTAATTATTAATGATATTAAATTAATTTATTGCTTATAATTCTTAATTTGATGTGCAATGTATAAATTTCAAGTTTTAAATTATGAGTTTTAATTTTTGATAGTTATTATTATTGCTAGTTGCTTATTTAAAAAACAATATTTATAAGTTGTAAAATTTAAAATGTTGAAACATTATTTTGTAATGATTCTTAAATATTACCTGCATCATTTTGGTCGAAAATACATATAAGATAACCCGCACCCTTTTACTTCTGGTCGAAATTACATGTGTTTTTAGTACGTGCTCTAAACTTGGACAAAATTACATGAGCCGTAATACTGTAATACGTAATCTCTTGATTTTGCCCATACTTTTAGTTTTAGTGATACGTTCCATTGAGCTATCCAGTTAAACAATAACTAGCTATTTATGTTTCAAGGGCGTTACTAGGACTATAATGCCCTGAAGGTCGAAATAGATTTCGACCTGATGGGCATTATAGTCCAGTGCCTCGTGGTACAATGCTTTATGTTTTACCCAAAGAGTTTTTCAATGACTAATTACATTATTTATTCGCAATATAAAAAATAAGTTACACCTGTACCTGTATACGTAAGTAGATAATGACTGGTGTTAAGTTTGACTTTGATGTTTCTATCAGTTAGTCAGTTGTCATTTTTATTTAACGATTTGCTCAAAATGGAAGAAATTCCACAAAATATAAGAGAAAGGCCATAAAAGCGACCGAAAATCTTTTGCCAGTTAAATCAAGGCAACAGTATGATCGGGAGTATGGCATATTTGGTATTTGGAAAGATGCGAACGCAATTCTTCAAATAACCGAAACCGTTTAATGGCATATTTTCAGGAACTGGTAAGTTATTGATTTTATTTATATATGTTTAACAAACTTTTTATTATCTTAGAAAAATACGTCGAAACCTATCTCTGGACCAAGTATTTCACCCTAAGGGTCTACGTTGATGGTCTATGAAAATATAGACATTTCGCATTACCATCGTCTCATATCTTTTTAAAAGTTAAGTCGAAAGGATACGTCCCGAAGAAGTCTAAAGTTTTGGAAGGAGAACAAATATTAAAATTTATTAAGAAGGCTCCTGATGATATCTACTTGGTACACAAAGTCATATTGGTAATGGGTGTTTTGGAGGTTTAAGACGAGATGAGTTGGTCAAAATGACTATTGATGACATTGAAGATAGAGGAACAGTCTTGGTTATAAAGGTACCAGAAACTAAAACTTCAACTTCAAAAGTTTTACTATCATTGAAGAAGATTTAGGCGCTTTAAATTTAATAAAAAGTACACAACATTAAGACCAGCTGGAATAAAGGAGCGAAGATTCTTTCTTACCTATAGAAAGGGTCGATGTACAGTACAACCCATTGGAAAAAATACCATAGGAAGCGTCCCAACATTGATCGCAAAATTTTTAAAATTGGATAATGCAGAAGCTTACACCGGCCACTGTTTGCGTCGCACATCGTCAACTTTACTTGTTGAGGCAGGTGCTTCGTTTGAAACGCTAAAACAACATGGGAAATGGAAAAGCTCTTCAGTAGCTGAAGGATATATAGAAGAAAGTATTTCATCCAAAAACAAAGTAGCCAAAATGATTGCCAATTCAGTTAATTCCGAGGTTAATTCCGTATCGACTATTGAAAATTCTTTAATGGACTGTTCTTCTATACAAAATAGCGTTAGTGCTACCACCGCTGCTACCATCACAAAAAACACCGACCATTCTATAGTGGGATCAGCTACATTTTCCGGGACATTTCAAAATTGTAATTTTTATTTTGGAAATAAAGTTTAATTTTTAGTATTGTTTAAAGAAAAATTATTTTTGTATAAACTTGATCTTTATTGTGAGAGAAATAAAATTGGATAAGCAATAAAATTTCCATATTAGCGCATTAGGGCATTATAAGCGGGCATTATCATAATGCCCGCTTATAATGCCCTAGGTGTGATAGCAGGTATTATTGCTACCATAACATATTCCGTTTCTAAGGTATTACAGATCAATAATAGATGGGTAAAACGTTCGAGGTTGTGTTGTCTCATGACGCGAAGCAGAGATATAATTTAAAAAATTTCCGTGTATAATACAGCGTTAGCAGCATACAAACGTTTTTTTTAAGCAAAATATATCAATGAATAAGATATATGGATGTTATAGAAGAAAATGTCATCACTAAATCACATTTTTACAAAAAACTTCTACTATAAATAAATGTTTCTAGTTCGAGGACGTGTTGTCTCATGACGCGAAGCGCAGAGAGACAATTTAAAATTTTTCCGTGTATAATACGGCATTTTTCTTTGGCGGGAGAAAACGACTTAATGTTAAAAAAATAAATTAATATTAAAATATATATATAGGTCCAATAATTATTTATGTAAAATTTGGGGTTTTAAACTGGTAAACGACAATAAGACCTTGCGTTACTATGGAAACCTTTAACAAAAATATTACATATTTGTCAATGTAAATTTGTGATTTGACGGAAAGTAACTAAAAGTGATTGTTTAGTAGTTATTTTATATATTATAAAGTTAAAAATGCTCTGATTGGACTTTTGATACAAAGGGAAATGTAAGTTCTGTGCAATAAAATATTCTTAAAATTAAATATCTATCCTCAATTACGTGTATGTTTGTCCGAGGAAAAAAGTGATTTTATAAAAAGTCCCGTTTAATACCTGTCAAAAGAGATAAAATGTAAACTTTTTTTTCCCGTCAGGGGGAAAAAATATGTTTTTTTTTTTTTAAAGGGTCGATAGGGTGAGAATAAATTATATACCAGTTTACGTGTAACAAAAATCATGTGGTGACCAGTGTAATTTACACAAACTCCCTGAACCTATCCCCAAAATAATAAAAACGTTTTAAAAAGACACAGCTTCCAGTGTTTTCGCGCCTTAAATAAAAACTTGTCTTTTAAAGCTCATTTTTAGAATTTTTTATTATTTTATTTAAAAAAGCTAAAATATTTTTGAGTAAGCACATGCTGAGTGTGTTTTTACGGCTCCATTTACTATTGTTGTCACGGCGAAAAATTTAAAATTGCTGATATAAACATATATTTTATATTTTATTAGTAATCAATTTTTACGATGCTCATAAAGTTTTCGTCCATTTATCTACAAATCTCATTTAGATGGACGGGAAAATTGAGTTTACTTTAAAACTGATCTCGAAAGCTTCTATAAAGACTTTTGTTTAAAGTAAGGACTCACTTTAAGCTGGTGTCATTGTAAAACATTTGCCTTTATTGGTTCGCCAGGGGGCAGACTAACCTTTACACAA
>JACEGR010008990.1:0-31059 GCA_014170235.1 Listronotus bonariensis
CATTTCGCTTTCTTTCATCAAAATTAAGAGTTGACAGACTGACAGGTGGTTTTTACACAAGATCAGTTTTAAACCTGGTAAAAGGTTGCCTCATTACGTCACATATGTACTGCACTGCTGGTTCCTTGGCGCCAACATAGCAAACAAAGAATAATCATTGTTAAATAATTTATTAATAGGAAATAAAGAAGTTACACGGTAACAACTGGAATTAACAGTATTTAAAAGTATTTTTAATATTGACAAAAAACAAACTACACTGTTAAAAACTTCATTGGTAATAATGAGCAAAATACATATGAGCGTGGTCCGCCATGTTGCAAGGCTTACACGGGCAACCTTTACCCCTAGTCAAACGATCTTACGGTTCACACGAGAAAGAGTACAAAGATTACCCTACTGAGACAAATGTACAAAAAAAACTACAGTAATTGTACAGAAAGTGTCCGCGCAACTCCGATTTTAACTAAATTTGGTATGTTGGGTTTTTGCAGAGCATGATTACGAATCTGAACAGAAATTTTAGTCGGAAATGTTTGGTTTCAGAGATAATCATGTATCAAAGTTGGCGACTAACCTTATTTTCTGCACCATTATTCACCCCTCTTTTTTGCACCCCCGTAATTCTTGATTTAAAGGCTTCAGGAAGTGGGCCACAATATTTGATTTTCACCTTTTAAAACCCATTGTTTCTATGTTTTTTACACCTTTTATCGACGGGAAATAAATTGGGAGGTCCCTTTAAAAACGTTGCAACCGTGCATTCACTGCTCCACCGCCTCCACCACAATTCTGCTACGTTGAAAACAGATTGAAAGCAGCTACCTCTGCAGTTTTAATTCAAAAAAGTGCTTGAAAAAAATACGTAGAAGAATATGAGGTTTTAAAGGTGAAAATCAAATATTGTGTACCACTTTAACTTAAAATCAAGAATTGTATGCCAAAAGAAGGGAATAAAGTGAAAATGAGGTTAGTTCAATACCAAAGCATGTCTGATAAGTAAATGTATCTTCAAAAAATTTTTTTTGTGATCAGCGCCTGCCACAGGTGTTTTTTACAGGTTAGATGTTTTTACCAGAAATTTATTGCAATTTATTCTTACATTTTTGCAATTTGCACGTAACTGGGGTGCCGGAACACACTTGCCGTGTCCTGCGCAACCGTAGACACTTAGTTGCTAGGTTCAGTAATGCCCCCTGGGAGGGGACGAGGTCTTAAGTTGTCGCTCATAGGACCGTGGTTCGGAACCCACGTTAAGCTGTATGTCCCGTCTGGCTGACATCACCCAGACGTAAAAAGACAGGACGCACAATAAGCCGAGCGGCTTCAGTGCATGGGTTATCCCGGCCCTATTCTACTCTAATCTAATCGAATCTAAGGTCAAGTTACAGTACGCTATTATACAGGGTGGCCCACCATATTCGACACGGTGTGTAGCTGGATAACCATGGGGTTTTTAAAAAAGTAAATACTGAAACATATACAGGTCCGATAAGGCCACAGTATAAAATTATTTTAGTCTATACATGGTGTCTCAAAAAAGTGTGACGTATCAAAGTTATATTTTTTTAAATAGAACACTCTATATTTTATGACGGTTTTAGATTCTACATAAATAAATAATTTAAGTTTGTTAACAGTACCAAGCGTCTAATTTTATTCGTTTTTGTAATATTTGATTTTTTTTCAAAATGCAGGGGTGCAACTAAATTAATTTTATTTTAACAATATAAACTCCTTAAACTTTAAAATTTGTTACAAGATTAGGAAAAGTCTGCCTTATCATACGTAGGTCATATCGAGATCATAGATTATACAGGGTGATCAAAAAATAATTTCAATTTTTAGAAAGTCAAATGGAAATATCTCTCTTATTTTAAATGGAACACCCAGTATTTTTTACACCACATGATGACAAACCAAATACTCTTTTAAATGGTGTATAGGTTGCCTATACCTATCTTTTATACTTTTTAAGTAAATTCCGTTTTAAGATATTTTTATTCCAAATGTCTATTTAAATGTAAGTAGGCTGTGTATAGCTATGCCTATTTACTAAGCCGTTATTTCAAAATGTAAATTTGTTGGAAAAAAGCACAAAATTAAAAGATTTTGTATTATCTGCCACTATTTTTAAAATTCACAGAAAAAAATCATTAGTTGCTTATAATGCTACTTCCAATAACACTTATTTCAGCTGAATGTGGTAATGATAAAACTTGTGTTTTTAAATAATCCTAATAACGCCTCTAGTCAGTTATGACGACATTCTGTGACCTTATAACTCGTTTCTTCCATTATCCATAATCACTGTGTCAAATTTTTTAAAGCAACTATTAAGGTTATCAGATGGTTTCTCTGGAATATTTTTAAGGATTAACTCTAGACTAAAGTAAACCATTTTTTTCACATCCTACCAGTGTTATATCATCTTGTTGTTATAGAAGAAGGGTTTTTATTTAAAATCATTGAAATTTCTTTTAAACTGACTAAAACACTAGTAATCAATAAATGGTCGTTGTTATTTCCTTAAGAAAATATTAATGGCTGCTATGTCACAGCCAACTTTAATTTAAATAAACATTTGGACTAAAGATTTGTAAAAACAGATTTTACTAAAAAAGCACAAAAGATAGGTATAGGCAACCTATACACCATTTGAAAGAGTATTTTATTTGTCATCATGTAACGTAAAATAATACAGGGTGTTCCATTTAAAATAAGAGAGATATGGATATTTGATTTTCTGAAAAATTGAAATTATTTTTTGATCACCCTGTACAATATTTGATCTTGATATGACCTACGTATGATATGGCAGACTTTTTCTAATCTTGTTACACAGTTTAAAGTTTAAAGTGTTAAAAGTGTTAAAGTAAAATTAATTTAATTTTACCTCAGCATTTTTCAAAAAATCAAATATCACAAAAACGAATAAAATTAGACACTTAGTACCATAAACAAACTTGAGTTATTTTTTAAAGTAGAATCTAAAACCGTCATAAAATATAGAGTGTTCCATTTAAAAAATATAACTTTGATACGTCACACTTTTCTGAGACATCGTGTATAGAGTAAAATAATTTTATACTGTGGCCTTATCCGACCTGTATATGTTCCAGTATTTACTTTTTTAAAAACCCCATGGTTATCCAGCTACAGTTCGTGTCGAATATGGTGGGCCACCCTGTATAACGAGCAAAATATATTTTTATGTCAATGTGTACCTGTATTTTTTTATTTTTAATACCTCGAAACAAAAGTCGTTCTTTGTACTTTGTCTGAAATTCTAAAGGCTATAAAAATCTTATTTTTGCCAGTTGAGTAATTAGGTTATGAATTTATCTTATCTGAAAATCTGTTTGCATGCTATTGTAAAAACCACAAACCTACGCCATGTAGTTTCCACAACACCAGCTTTTGTCTATTAAATCTACCTACCCTACCCTACTTTCTATACCAAAGTTAAGCAGCTATACGATAGTTGATTATGAATATAAATCATATTTAAAGCTTGCAAACACAAACAAAACGTTATCGAGTTTTCTCCCCTAATACATGTTTGTTTTAAAATGGATTTAAACATGGTAATATTCAGCTACCTTGACAACAACAATGAGAAATTACAGTTTAAATAGATGCTCGTTACCTTAAATAAAGCCGCGTATACATTGGTATAGTAAATGTGTTGGTTGCTTGTTACACAACACACAATCCAATGTAAATAGCGGGTGAAAATTAGACATAGAACACCTGCATTAAATCCTTTTCAGTTTTTTTTGTCTTTGGACAATCCACGAAGGCTGAAAGCCTAAATACTAACGTACCGTGAGTGTCTTAAGCGAGGAAGAAGGAGTCTGTTGACACGAGACCTAAATATTTGAAGATTCTAGAAGCTCTAGGAATAAAAGAACGAACATAGTGAGAAGTTCGGGGCCTATCCAATTGGACCGTATAGGGATGCATACGTGCGGCACCACAAGATTCTCTGTTGGGAACTGTAAGTGGAGTTTATGTTTTACCCAAAAAGAGTTTTTCAATGACTAATTACATTATTTATTCGCAATATAAAAAATAAGTTGCACCTGTACCTGTATACGTAAGTAGATAATGAATGGTGTTAAGTTTGACTTTGATGTTTCTATCAGTTAGTCAGTTGGCATTTTTATTTAACGATTTGCTCAAAATGGAAGAAATTCCACAAAATATAAGAGAAAAGGCCATAAAAGCGACCGAAAATCTATTGCCAGTTAAATCAAGGCAACAGTATGAGCGGGAGTATGGCATATTTGGTACTTGGAAAGATGCGAACGCAATTCTTCAAATAACCGAAACCGTTTTAATGGCATATTTTCAGGAACTGGTAAGTTATTGATTTTATTTTAATACATATGTTTAACAAACTTTATTATTTTTAGTCGGAAAAATACAGTTCGAACTCTCTCTGGACCAAGTATTCCACCCTAAGGTCTACGTTGATGGTCTATGAAAATATAGACATTTCGCAATACCATCGTCTCATATCTTTATGAAAAGTTAAGTCGAAAGGATACGTCCCGAAGAAGTCTAAAGTTTTGGAAGGAGAACAAATATTAAAATTTATTAAGAAGGCTCCTGATGATATCTACTTGGTACACAAAGTCATATTGGTATTGGGTGTTTTTGGAGGTTTAAGACGAGATGAGTTGGTCAAAATGACTATTGATGACATTGAAGATAGAGGGACAGTCTTGGTTATAAAGGTACCAGAAACTAAAACTTCAACTTCAAAAAGTTTTACTATCATTAAAGAAGATTTAGGCGCTGTAAATTTAATAAAAAAGTACACAACATTAAGACCAGCTGGAATAAAGGAGCGAAGATTCTTTCTTACCTATAGAAAGGGTCGATGTACAGTACAACCCATTGAAAAAAGTACCATAGGAAGCGTCCCAACATTGATCGCAAAATTTTTTAAAATTGGATAATTCAGAAGCTTACACCGGCCACTGTTTGCGTCGCACATCGTCAACTTTACTTGTTGAGGCAGGTGCTTCGTTTGAAACGCTTAAACAACATGGGAAATGGAAAAGCTCTTCAGTAGCTGAAGGATATATAGAAGAAAGTATTTCTTCCAAAAACAAAGTAGCCAAAATGATTGCCAATTCAGTTAATTTCGAGGTTAATTCCGTATCGACTATTGAAAATTCTTTAATGGACTGTTCTTCTATACAAAATAGCGTTAGTGCTACCATCGCTACTACCATCACAAAAAACACCGACCATTCTATAGTGGAATCAGCTACAGTTTCCGGGACATTTCAAAATTGTAATTTTTATTTTGGAAATAAAGTTTAATTTTTAGTATTGTTTAAAGAAAAATTATTTTTGTATAAACTTGATCTTTATTGTGAGAGAAATAAAATTGGATAAACTATAAAGTTTCCATATTGGCGCATTAGGGCATTATAAGCGGGCATTATCATAATGCCCGCTTATAATGCCCTAGGTGTGATAGCAGGTATTATTGCTACCATAACATATTCCGTTTCTAAGGTATTACAGATCAATAATAGATGGGTAAAACATAAATAAACTAATAAACCCTTAAACATAAAGTAAAAATGAATATAATTGAAAAAAATGATAATGTGTGTTAGCACTGGTAGGTCAAAACCTTTAGTTTGTTATAAATATACTGTAAATATCTATCTTTAAAACGGACATTAAGCATTTTTCATATGTACTTTTCAACACTAGTGTTAAAAAGTAGATCTCAACACGTGTGATATTATTCGTTTTCTAAAGGATCGAGGAGTGCGTTTTATGTTATTTTCATTAGTGGTCGTAGGAAAACTAAATTTTATTATAACAATTTTCCAACTAAATAACTGCGTGACCTCTAACCAAAAATCTGTATTTTCTCTAACCACAGTTTTGGCTTAAAAACTAAATAGAATAAATTATAATAGGTAAATGGGTCATTTTCCAGCAATTCTGAAATAACTTTTCCAATAATTTCGAGGTACCTGTAAGCTGTAGGACCCTTGTTACCATTTTGTAAACTAAACTATTTAGTCCGATATTCGACATTCTATTAGCATTTTAGGCAAATTTTGCTGTCTTGTTTATGTTAAATAGGATAAAATTTGTTGGATTAAATGGTCTTAGATTATTGTGGTGCTTATCAACTAAGCTGAACGAGGTTTGCATAATTTAAAAAATCTGTTGTCAATAATAAGAAATTTTCTAACATTTTTGGATTAACACTCTTTAACTCACAATTTTGCCAGTTGTTGTTTTTTTTGTAGTATTCTAGTTTATTTGTTAGTCATGGCATACGCGATAATTTCAAACCGAGAAACAAAATTATTAAACAACCCTATTTAATAAAAATGTTGTTTTACAATGAATTTATAGGTCTCCACTTTTGTAAGAAGCAGGGCCGTATTAAGGGTATGAGGCGCCCTAGGCTACAATTCCCAGAGCGCCTATTTTCCTACTAAAAAATTTTTGAAGAGCAAAAAAAAGGTCCTTACCTCCATTTCAGTCCAAAAAAAGGTCATTCTCTCCTTTTCGTGTCTATTTTATTTATATCCCCACAGAAAAGTTAGTTCTAATCCCCACCCGACCTAAACTTTTTAGAAACTTCCCTGTCTAGGGCCTATTACTACCCTGTCTGGCGCCTATTTTTTCATGGCGCCCTAGGCTGTAGCCTAGTCAGCCTAATGGATAATACGGCACTGGTAAGAAGTGAATAAAAGTAGTTAGATATTTATTGATGAGGACATCTTTTGCCCTTATTTTAAAAAAGAAATTACCGGCTTTGTTGTTTTTGCATTGGCTGTAAAACACCCTGAATATAGTAAGAGAACCACTATTAATATACTAGCTCTACAGACATATGCTATAATTAATCACAGTAATTTGGATACAGAATTATGTTAATAAATTTTCTGGATTTAAACTCATTTATCCCTGACAAAGGGTCGATTAACTTCCCGTTTGTAATTAAATATCCTGTTTTGTTACTATTGTTTTGGTTAATTTTATAAACCGTTTCTGGCCACTTAAAAGCAAATTTGTAACTTTTACGACGAATCAATATAACTTAAATAAAGTATTAAATAACGAAATATAAACTAGTAACATCATTAATGTATCAATAATCGAATTATGAAAACTTTAAACCTTTAATTTTTACTGAAATATTAATAAAATTAATATAGTATATTTTCTAACTAGTGCTGAAAGTGCCGCACGCGACTGCAGTTGACCGAACGACGCGTAGCGGGGTTAGTTAATTGATATACAGAGTAGGTCAAAAAAGCAAAAACCGCTCAGGAGTAAAGTACCCTAAAGCCTGATTTATAGTTTCAGTAACGTAAGAACTAAGACTTAAAACTTAAGCGTTAAGACGTAAGAAGTAAGCAGTAATGACAAGTCAATTTATAGTTCCTTAATTTAAAATATCTCCTTACGGTTTTTTAGGTTATGAATATTGTTGTTGTCATTTTTAAAAATGTATTTTATACAATATAATTTAGGTAGATTGGCTCATTGCTGTTTACAAAAGACATCAACGACAACAAAAATAAAATTTAATGAAAAATGGCCCATAAATAACCAAAAATGTAAACATGACGCTGCCGATTATCGGCGAAAACGACCGATGTCAACCGAGCCGTAAGACTTAAGACTTAAGAAATAAAAATAAATCATTTCTTACTTTTTACGTCTTACGGCTTAATTCTTACTGCTTAAGTTTTTGGCACTATAAATTATCAGGTTAGTTGTCACATGTTTTTTGTTCTTACGGCTTAACGTTAAGTCTTAAGTCTTACGTTACTGAAACTATAAATCAGGCTTTATTTTTAAAAATACAACAAAATGTTAAATAAAAAAGTTATGCCTAAATACCAAGTCATGGCATCAAAATCTCATTAAGCCCTCCAGTCCTGCACATCCACTAGAGAGTGTCTGTTCACACTCACCCACCGAATAAAATAAGTTTTGTATAAAAAATTAAGATCCTATTTAAATTTGGAAAAATCTAATTCTTTTATCGCTTCTGGCAAAATGTTGTACAGATTTTTTTTTTTTTTTAATCTGTTTGACACTCCACGAAGGCTTTATGCCTAAGTACCAGAGTACCGTGGGTGTCGGGTTATTAGATTTTTAACCCTTTTTCCACGCTGTTCCGTCAACGTTATCCAAGCACTGAAACATGCAATTTTTTTGCATTTCACAGCACATTTTAGACAACGCGGTAGTGCCACTACGGACGATATTTTTTTATAAATACCTACTACCTGGGGCCATTAGGAGAGTTTTTAAATGCTTTGTTTAATCTATATCTATGATGTCCAATTAAGTGTGCACTTCGTGTCTCGTAATAATGATAAAAAGAATTCAATTCAAAATTATTAATATTACGATGTATTTCCAATAGTTGATAAAATATATATAACAATGGTAATGTCATTATTTGAAGCCTTCCGAAATGGGGCTTGCAGTGGTCTATATATCCCGCACCAGCGATCACACGAACAACCTTCTTTTGTAACCTAAATACTGACACAGAATCTGAGGCATTACCCCACAGATGAACCCCATATGATAAGTGACAGTGAAAAAGTGAGTGATAATAATCACTAACTACAGCCCTCAATCTCCTTATTACGAAAATTATAGAGGACAACCTGCTTTTTAGGGCCGCGATATGCGCGCTCCAATTAAGTTTTCTATCTATAGTCAAGCCAAGTAGCTTGACACTGTTTTCTTGTGTCAAGCTCGATTTATTCGAAAAATAATTTCCTGAGTTTTATCCATGATAAGTTTCAAGTTATTTTGGGTGAACCAGGTCTCTACTTTATCCTTTATTTGTCTCTGTATTTATTTTTAGGTTTTCAAGAATTTCTTTCTGGGACAACGAACCTGTGTCAGAACTTTATCAAGCAGAATCACCGTTTTTTCAAGTTTCAATGGATTTTTAAATCACCCTGTATGAAAGCTCAATTTTTTTACGTGCTTTGCCGTGCAAATTAATTGAATGTTTATACTAACAATTTCTCTCAAGCAAGCTTCGATTAAAGTTTTAAATTGCCGGCCGTACAAAAACGCCTTGATTACCCTTAACTTAAAAAGTAATTAACTTTTAGTTTTTCTTGTACATCTAAGGAATCAGTGTAATATAATGAGATAAAGATAAAGATAGAGAAGCAGCAAGCTGACGTCTTATTGACGTCTCTTTTTAGTCATTTTTGGTCACGTTTAGTCAGCAAAGACGTCATAAGATGACGACAAAATGACGTTAAATTGACCTCCCTAAATCAAAGACAAAAGTCTCGTTAATGACGTCATAATGACGTCTTTAAGATGACGAAAAATTGACGCATAGACTTTTTTAAAAAGCTATAATGATATGATATTAAATTTGAAAATTGAAATAGAAAAAACTCCTTACTGCTTGCAATTTCCTTGCAAGCAAGTAATGCAAGGTTGCATCTCTGTCTCACCTGAAGATGCAGATTTTTACTCTAGCCGAAAATATTTCTTTCAAAGCTAATTGAAATCACCAACTGCAGACCGGTCTCGAACTATTTTGGTCTCATCGGTACGGTGTAGGCAATAAAAAGCGAAGATGTTAAATAAACGTAGTAGTTTATTGTCCATTACGCCATCTATCGGTAGAGTTTTTCCTATTTCAATTTTGTAAAATTATTAGTCTTATTTTTTTGTCATATGATATTTCGGTTGGGTTTTGACACGAATCATATGTCAAAAAGAAGGGCATTGATGATGGATATCTTAAGAACGAAACATTACCGAAAAAATCAATTACTAAAATTTTGAAGAGCAAAAGAAAAAAGTCCTTTCCCTTTAAATGGGGACCCCCCACCTATTTTGATACTAAAAAACACAATAAGCCTTTAAAACAACGCTCCTAACCTCTAATATATACTTATTTTCTTTGAAGACCCCCATTTGCCCCCCTCACATCTTATGTATGCTAGTGCCCGACGCTTTTTACAATAATACTGGGGGATTTTCGTTTATTATTGTTTAAAGATTATTTTAAAAATTATTTTTAACTTTTAGTTCGATGTGCTTTAAAAAGCGTGTTTTAGTTTTTTTGAACCATAATTATTTTTAACTCTGCTATTTCGCGTCCAAAAGCTCTAATAAGATACAAATATTTCATGATACCCTTCATAGAAAGTCTTAACCTCTTTCTCCAAACCTTTTGAAATTGTCGCCAACAATCACACTAATTTCCATCTTCTGTTTAAATTTCCATCTTCCTTGTTAGTTTTGAAGGCATCATAAATCAAAATGATAAATGCGTATACTGAATGTATAATAATTGTATTTCTGACCTCAAACTATTCTTATTGTTTAAAAGAGAAATTATTGAGATGGTTAGTTTTAGTATATGAATTGCAATAATCTTTTATTTATGGACTAATTAAAGAAACAATCCGTTTTGTTGGCCACTCTGTGTACACCTACACTTTATGGTATACTACATAACAAGTGTGGAAAGTGATATATTGTGTGAAAATCACTTTTAGCTCGAGTTATATACAATATTTTTCCTACGACCGAGTGTGAAAATCACTTTTCGCACGAGTGTAATATTACATAAACCCCTTGGTGCCACTTTTTTACTCCTCCATTACTCAATACCTATTTAACGTAAAAACCTTTACATTCAAATCGTTCAAATGAAATTGCAAAGGTGACTTAAGAATACCATTATTTAAAAACATTCGCAAATAGACCCTTCGTTAAGTTACGCATACGCGGAGGTGCGAATTATGTCAAGAACTAAGCCCCTGAAGTTTTACCATGCAGGGCATTGTAGTTTCAATTTGAAAATAATAAAATAAAATTGCTTAAAATAATTAAAGCTTATTAAGATAACTTGCTAAAATCATCCAACTGGATAATAATAATAATAATAATCATCTTTATTTCTAATTATGTCCAACATACATTCTCTGCACAATGTACAAACAAACATAAAAAACATAAAAAGAAATGGCGTCATAAAAAGGGAAAATAATGTATTGTTAAACTGTACAAAAAACTATATATCTCTCTATCTAACTAATTACTAATATCTAACATAATCTTGCAATGAGTATGGTTCCAAGTCAATTAACAACTTTTTTACACTGTTTTTAAAAACTTTTTGACTAGTTATGCACTGTATACTAGCTGGTAAATTGTTAAAAAGTTTAAGACACATGTAGCTTGGGTTTTTTTCTGTTAATGTTAATCTATGGACTGGATAAGGTACATTTAAAGTTCTAGTATTGTACTGATGAAATGTTTCCAGCCCGAACATACTTCTGTTATTAAAAAAACAGTAGACACTCATAAATGTAAACACCATACACTGTCAAAATTCCACATGCTTTAAAAACTCCTCTGCAACTTTCATTAAAACTCATTTTTTAAGTATTCTCAATGCACGTTTTTGCACAACAAATATTTTTTCTATTAATCTATTACTACCCCAAAAAATGATTCCATACTTCAATACTGATTCGAAATTTGCATAATATATTATTTTTAAACTCTTTTCATTTAAATATCTTGCAACTACCCTAATTCCATAACAGACTGAGTTTAATCTCCCGATAAGTGAGCCTATATGGTGTGACCAATCTAGGAACTCATCCAAGTGAATACCCAAAAATTTTGTGTGTTCCATCAAATCTAAGTCCGATTCTCCAAAAGATATTTGTTGTGGTTTAAGTACATTTGCTTGTTTAGTTCTAAAAAAGAGGACGCTTGTTTTGCTTTTATTAAGCAAGAGTTTGTTTTCCTCAAACCAGTCGTTGGTTTTGTTAAAAAATGTTTTTCCGAATGTTAGTACATCACCAAGCGTTTTACCTCCCGTGATAAGATTTGTGTCATCGGCATAGCATGTTATATTTTCAATCGGAGCGGTCGTTATGGAATTAAGGTCGTTCAAAAAATTACAAAAAGTATTGGACCTAAAATGCTACCCTGAGCAATACCTATTTTATTCTCCATTAAACTAGAATAGTAAGTTTTTCCATTCTTTGTTATCTTAACCTTTTGAAGCCTGCCTGTTAAATATGATTTAAATAATTTAAGAGCAGTTCCTCTGACACCATAGAGTTCTAACTTCTCCAATAAAATATCTGGATCAATACAGTCATATGCCCTGGACAGGTCCAAACATATGCCAAGTGCAAAATTTCCTGTTTCGATGAGATCCAAGATATGTTTAGTAAACTGAAAAATAGCAGTTTGAGTTGATTTACCAGATGTATATCCATGTTGAATTGCATTAATAAGGCCACACTCATACATAAAATCTACAAGTCTTTGACACAATAGTAGCTCAAACAATTTAGAGAATGCTGATAAAAGACTTATTGGTCTATAACTTTCCATTTTTTCAGGATCTCCTTTTTAAATATTGGTTTTATTAATGCAATTTTAAGCTGATGTGGAAAAATGCCCTGTTTAAAACAATTATTTATAAGATAACAAAGAATGTCTTTAATTACAGGAATTACCATTTTAACAATGCTTGTAGGTATCTCATCTACACCACTACTGTGTTTATTCTTAATTTTTTGGAGAGTTTACATAGTTCAGCCGGAGATACTGGTTTTAAGAACAAAGATCGATTATTTTTTTTATTCTGGAAGTTTTTGTCAAAATTTTTGAATTCTTTAATAACTCTGGAACAATAGATAAAAGATATTCATTGTATTGTTTTGGTATTTCTTCAGGATTCCCTTTAATACCAATATCAGATTCTTTGCCCCTATCACCAGTTATCTCTCTGCATATACTCCACATACATTTAGTTTTATTATCTGCAAATCTTATTTTTTTTTCATACTCCTCCGACCTTACTACCCTCAACAAAACATCATATTCTTTTTTAGTTGCATTGTATGTTTGTTTAAAATCATTATTTACACGGGTTAATGTTAATAAAATATCCAATCTATTTTTACAATCTCTAATTCTTGGATCATCAGGAGTTTTTCTTTTATATTTATCTTTAATAGGTTTAAGAGGAAAGCAGTGATTGAAAATATTAGAAAAACTATTCATAAATGTATCCCATTGTTTATTTACATCATGATTATTTACTTCGTATGTTTGAGACCAATCCTGGTCTTTTAAATTGTTTAAAAATAAGAGTTTATTTTGTTCAGAAAAAATCTTTTGTACTGTATAATGTTAGGTATTGGTTGATTTACTTGAAACGTAAGTTTTTGTGCAGTATGGTCGGAGATGAATGTATTAAGAACCTTACTTTCTATATACTCTAAATTTACAAAAATATTGTCAACACAAGAAGCTGAGCTATGAACTATCCTAGTATTTTCATGTACTGATTGTTTTAAATTAAAGGATTGCAGCAGTGATTCAAAATTTGTTTTGTTTCCGTTTTCTTTAAGCATTTCTATGTTAAAATCCCCAGCAATAATAATTTTTTTATTTTCCCCTGTAATACTAACTAACAAGTTTTCAAGATTCTCTAAAAAATAATTTACATTACCAGACGGCGGTCTGTATACACACACAAGTATCACTTGCAATCCGTTTAAGTTGCATTCAATGGCAGCATACTCACATTCATTCTGTAAAGACAATTTGTTTATTTTATTTCTAGGACGACACTTTACACTTTTATGTACATAAATTGCACTTCCACCATGCTGACCTGCTTGACGACAAAAGCTATTTCCTAATTTAAAGTTTTTATGGAAAGTACTTTTAATTGCTCAGAAGACTTCCAGTGCTCTGTAAGACATAAGAACTTACAGTTGGTATGTTCCTTCAATAACTCATTTATTTTGTCTACTGAGTTCCCAAGTGACTGGGTATTTTGGTGAATAATGCTAATATTTATAAGGTCTTTTCTTGAGGAATTTTTATGGTCAAATTTGTTTTCATTTTGTTTGGTAGCTTGCGGGCGCTTGTCTATAAAAAATTTTCATCATAGTTTATTCTGTCCTTAAATCTGGCTATTCTTCGTTTATATACCGGGCAATTTATATCTCTGGCTGAGTGCTGCAAATCTAAAAGTTTCATTTTTTTACAATTTGGGCAGTTTAATTTTTCCTCTTTGCAGTCTTTCGCTAAATGTTGTCCCCCACATTTATGGCAGCACTCTTTTTCGGTGCAGTATTTGGCTACGTGATCATAACCAGAGCATTTAAAACACAATGCAAGATTTATGTGTTCTTGTGCATAGACTGTTACTAGGTCGAAGAAAATAGTACGTCTTTTCAAAAACCATTTTGTAATTTTTGCTGGAGCTTGTAAAATCCAGTTTTCTTTTGTCGGATTTCTGCATTGTCTTTTCGTAATTACTTTGATTTTATCCTTAATAGTTATCTGAAGTTCGTCGACAATGTCGTAGTTTAACCTTTCTAATTCCTCAAGAAATTCACTATCCGAGAAGCCCTTATTGATACCTGTAATCACAAACATGGGGTCGGAAATTTCATTTTCTTTATATTTGATTTTATTTGAGGTACTAATTGCCATTTTTAATTTCTCTTGCTGGTTTTTATCGTAACTTTCTACAATTATGGCGCCATTTTTTGTTTCTTTTATACTTTTGAATCCCTTTCCTACGTCATTTGCGGTTACGTGTTGTTTAAGAACTTTTATTGTTTCCTTTGGATCATTATTATTGTCTATCCTAATTACCGTTTCATGCCTTTTGGTCGTCTTTGGTGTTGTCCAATTTTTTCTTCCAGTGTTTTTAGTTTGTATTCAGGGGCATATTGACTGGTGGTTGCCTTGTTATTAACAACGTTTGCATATGATTTGTCGTCGTTTGAAGTTTGTTGTTTATTTTTCAAACATTCGATCGTTTGATGCTGTAGCCTTATGTTTTCTTTTTCTATTTCTCCCGTTTTAAATACCAACATTGTAAAAAGTTTATAAATATCAGAATGTGCATCTTTAAGTGATTTTTGATCATTGGCAGACAAACAGATGTTTCCATCTTGGTCCTTATCCTTGTTTATGACTGCATCAATTCCATCAAGAGACATAAAAAACTTTGTAATCATACTTTCTGTCAGAGTTTTATTCGAGTTTATGTTATTAGCTTCTGTATTATGGGTTTCCTTTTTGCTTTCCTCACATTGCCGTTTGTGGCTATTTTCCATATCTGGACTAGTTCCTGCTGACCTTGGCCTTTTGTTAACATTTGCTAAGATTTCCTTATTGTCTGGTATTGTTTCTGTAGTTTTTGGGGGCGTTCTAAAAACCGGGCGCCTAGGAGTAAACGCAACATTTGGATCGTAAAGAACATCCGATTCATCAAAATTATTGATCACTCCTGGTATATGGCTTTGTTCGGTTTGTTTACCTGGCGAGCTTATCAGTTGGTCAGTATTGTCCTTGACACCTATTACTGCATTTATTTCCGATTTAGTTATCTTTACAGAATTGCTTCTTCTTTTTTGCACTGTTTGAAAATCCAAACGTTCTTTTATTTTCACAGCGGGTTTTCCTGTAGCGCTTTTATCACTCATAATTCGATTTTACAAATTAAAACTTTAAAATACGCCGTAAAAACTCACAAAATCTCCGAAATCGTAAACAACGTGTTTACTCTACCGAAATACTTTTTACTACTGGATAGAGTATGCATGTATTAGGGTTGCGCAGGACACGGCAAAGTGTGTTACGGCGCTGTAGTCCTCGCTGGCTATCAGCAGGATTCAAAACCACCTCACGTCGATTGTGCGTCCAACGACCCAGCGCTTTAACACACCAGGGCATGACCTGGCTTTTGTAACCCTTTAAGGTATGAATTACTTGATTCTCTTTTCAATTTAAACTTTTTGTGTTAGTGAGGGGTGGTAATAACCCTAATAAAACATAAGTTGAAACACTTAAAACTTTTTAAATGCACTTCTAATCACAAGTGGCCACACTACGCCGTATTGACTCGTCTATGGTAGCTTTTCGAATGTGTTGCGTTTTCAAGTCATGAGAATGCGGTTTTATTCAAAAATAAGCAATGACATTTTTTGGAAACATTTGAGCTGTATTTTTATTGTCAACAGTTCAATAGATGTTTTAAACCGTATTAGAAAATGACGTCATTATAAATGTGGTTAAAAAAATTTTTATGATTTTAAACCTATGTATCACATGATAATTTTTAACCTTACTTTTCCTGTTACTTGACGCAGCTCGCGAGTTGCTTTATTTTTCAGTTACTTAATTATATTTTTCCTTTCTTCATTAATTCTAAGAATTCTCTTTTTTGTATTTGTAATATCCACAACCAGAACAGCCGCCAGATTACTTGTTATCTGTCACTTTATAAACGGTCTCACTTCTTTGCAGCGTTTTCTGACCTGTTTTTAAATGCGGTTAAACATGCGACGTTGAATGACGTCATTAGCTTTGTTCGCGGGTCTAGAAATGAACCGATTCTGAACCAGAACCGAACTGGTTTAGAATTGTTTTAAAGCGCATGTCTAGTTATTTATTAGTTCGGAATTTTTATTTACCGCGAACGATTTTCTATACAGGTGAGGATGTATTCTAACCTAGCCTTCTGGTTAGAATTTTTCATGGTTAAATTGGATACTACACAAAAAAAAATTTAAACAAAAAGGTAAATTGTTATACTGTCGAAAGCCACTCGAGGTCTCTCGATGGAAGACGAGGGATTCCCTGCCTTCTCTCGTTTTTAAAATATGTATGTGTATTTAACTAAAGATAAAATTTAAACAACAAGAAATGGTAAAATCTTGTAATATTGTCTATATTTTTTAATTAAATCTTTATTTATTTTATTGCATACATACATTCATACGGAATACAATTAAAAATCCTTTGTTTATATACGCTCAGAATCACAAAAATATAAAAAAAATATTTAACAGGCATATTAACCCACTTAAAAAGTGGCAGAAACAAATAAACTGTAATACAACGATTTATTTCTGTACCACAAAAACAGAAAACAGCTGACCATGTCGACAATGCGCATGAAATTCCGAACTGAACTTTTAGTTCCAACAAAAATCCCAGGGCTGCTAATCAGGTTACGAACCGGTAACGAACTGATTCCATTGTAACCCGCGAACACAGAACTGTTACTAAAAATTCAGGATTTTACTAACCGTGAACTCTGCTTGTTTCACTGCGCATGCGAATAGTCCCAGAACCGGTTCAGAATCGAACCCGCGAACAAAGCTATTATTTACCGAAAAACTGTAATGATTTTAGACCGTTGAGAATAAAAAATAAGGCTTTTGTTAAACTAAATTTTGGCGGCAGTATTTAAATATGAGAAACTAGTTAAAATTAATTTAAAACAACATCTTAATATATATAAATCTCGTGTCACAATGTTTGTCCTCAATGGACTCCTAAACCACTTAACCGATTATAATAAAATTCTCACACCATGTGCAGTTCGATCCAACTTGAGAGGTAGGATAGTTTAAATCTCAAATTATAGTCGCAATTTTAATTTATTGCTAATTATTTGTCTGTTCGACTGGGTTGAGTAAGTAATCAATAGATGGCGCTGCTATGGTAAATCTACGAACGTGTCATATAAGCTACATTTTAACAGCATAATAACCACGTGTTGTTGACGCTATAAAATTAATTAAATTTATTTTGTAGTGAACGAAATACCGTATAATTCAATTATTTGGGTCTCATATCAACACCCGGGCGAAGCCGGGAATCATAGCTAGTAATATAATATATTTATCTTTATTAGTTATAGAAAAATTGCCATTTAAATCTGAAAATTCAGGGTAAATTTCAGTTGGCTATACCTGATCAGCTAAATAACATAACACATAGGCAATGTGAGGTAAAGAGACAATCTAACGTGACAACCGGGTAAACATTTCGTATTGGATGATTCATTATAAATCCGTTGTTGTTTTACCGGCCGTATGCCTTTAGCATTCTGATGACAAATACAGATACCTACAACAGAATTAACACAACAAAACAGAATCTTTGTTTGTTTTATAGGTTACAGTTACGGGAATGTAAATACAGGGTGATTCAAAAATCGATCACGAAACTTAAGGGGTGATTCTACTTGACAGAGTAAGGGTAGAGCTTCATATAATTTTTTTCAAAATGTCATTCGTTTTCGAGTTACAAGCCGTCAAAGTTCAATTTTTATTTTGGTTTTTTCGCCATATTGCATTTATTTTTTAACCAAACCAGATGATATTTGGCTAACTTTTTTTTAATTTTAAACACCTCGTAGTTCAAAAACTGAGACTTTTGGGACATATGTTTATATGAAGTTTTTTCTTATTTTCTGTTGTAGAATCGCCCCGTAAAGTTTGTCGGTTGAGTTACTGGACACCCTGTATGTATGTAGGTAATTTGATTGAAATTGATGAAAACTTTGAAGTCTATTGGTGCCTAAATGGTTAGGTTTATCGACTTTAATAAAGCGTACCTTATTTTTTAAGTTTTTGATTGCGCCCCCAGCTTTGCGATATCTGTCAAAATAAAAAGTTCTATTCTATTTCTATTTTTTTCTTGGTTTTGGTCCCTTCAAGTCCAATCCACCACTCTCCCCCTTCCGAACTAAGCTTTCCAGGGCTTCGTCGGCGGAAAATCTGGATAATCGAGCTCGTAGCTCCCAGAAATTCCAAAAAGAAAACAAATAATTCAACAATCGATGCAATGCACAAAATGTCGTCTGTCAAACCAAGATCTGCTACTGGTGTTACGTATAACCTTCACTTTCACTACTGACAGTTCCCATGGCACGCCCATCTATTTCCCGCCATTTGAGAAATACCTCGTGTTCACCACCAAACAGGATACCATCAGCTTATAGGAATCTTCACTCACAACGCTTAGATCCAGAAGAAAGATGCCGTCCATCCAGCGTAAATCTTTCCTTGATCCCCGAAGGTAAAAACGTTCGTACGACACCTCTAGCCGCCACTCCGGGAAGAACTTTGTAGTCCTCTACGCACGTCCGCACTGTCCGGAGGTCAAACAAAGAGTAAATATGATGTAAATAAAGTTTAAGTTTTAAGTAAAAGTGCCTTCTGGCGGTATTTAAAAAAAGAACTTTTGTTTAAAATTTTAGAATCTGCAAAGCTCGATTTGTGTGCCAAATATCAACTGGATTGGTTAAAAAATAAATGGAATATGGCGAAAAAAACCAAAATAAAAATTGAACTTTGACGGCTTGTAACTCGAAAACTAATGACATTTTGAAAAAATGTATATGAATCTTCACCCTTATTTTGTCAAGTAGAATTACCCCCTTAAGTTTCGTGATCGATTTTTGAATCACCCTGTTTATTACGTTTTTAATATAAGATTAAAAATTATTGTTTAGATTAAGGAGGTCATATTTCCGAAATTAGTATAAATACTTATAATAAATGTGATCCTTTTTTTAAAGCTTTTTGAAAGATCCATTTAATGGTAATATAATTTACAAGATCCTTCATTAAAAAAATAATACTTTTTGTCAAGCCCTCTTTATCTTAAGAAGTAATAAAAATCTGATTACTAATTTGAAATCTACACAATTATACCAACAAATTGATGTTTTTAATTTATTTTGTACAAATAAAAATAAAAAAGGAAAGGAGTGTAAATGTATATCTTGATCCGGTACACTTCAATTGATTAATGACACTTTGCAGCGGTGAAGAACGTAATAAAAAGTGTTTTTCTTTTGCCAACACAAAGTTATTTCGATGGTGCATTACTTATTTACAAACAAAGCGAAAAACTGACACCCTGGGGAAATAAGATTAAATGCTTCCGATAAAGATTAATTAGAAATGACATTTAGTAAAGTGTTTATTGAAACTCGTTTTTAAAGGTTTAAATAAAAATAATTTTAAAAATTAAAACAATGTGGGAGTTTACTTTTGCATCTATTTTTAAAGATTATTATTAGAGACATTTTGCACCTCTTATTTTGCAATTCCGTTGTGGTTAACGTTATTCTGAGACTGCGCAGTAACGCAAACATTATCCGTTATAGTTATTAACCATACCGGACTCCTTTAATTACGGATGAATACCGAAGAGCTTATCGTTATCGTTATCGTTATTGTTAAACTGCGTGGTTGCCGGATTGTAGAAATTTTAATATCAATTATTTAAAAGGTTAAAATTTTATTGCCGTAATAATTAAAATATCATTTATACAAAGGCTCTAATTAACGAAAAATCTATAGCAGTAATAAAAATCAAATAGTGTTAAGAAATTCAAACGGACTTGCACTTTTACGGATATTCTAAATCAGTAATTAATTTAGATGTTACAATCTGGCACCCTTGCTATTTATTCTACTACCAAACTTAACCTTACTTTTTGTGTTTTGCTTATACTGTATTGTTTGCATCTACTTTAAAAAACGAAATCAACAGAAGTGTTTGCATATATTTAAATATGAATTTATATCTTATGAAGAATAAAAGTAAATACTGATTTTTCGTTAACTTTAAAATCGGTGAACCACAGGCAAAAATAAGGTTATGTGTCGAAAGCGCAGACTCAAGATAAATTTCTTAATAGAGACTGCAAAATCTCTGTCTTAAACTGCTACCGTAATCTTTATGTTTAATAACGATAACCATAAGAGGGCCAAAAAACGTCTGTTATTTTAAGAGGTGCAAAATGTCTCTATTTGACGTATAAATACGTATTAAAACATAATGTACAGGGTGGCGCCTTTTCGTTCACCTTGCAGAGGTATAGTGAAAACTAAAAGAGATAGAACAAATCTGATTGCGCAATCTCGATTCTAATTTTCAAAACAAATTCAATGGTAAAAGCAAATTATGGCCAACTTAATTTGTTTTGGAGATATGGTTTTTAAATTTTTGTCAATTTGGCCAAGCACTTGTAACTCACTTGATATTAGAGATAAGAAAAAATGTAAACAGAAAAATTTTAGGGATTTTTAGGTAGAATTCAGTGGCGTACCTACGTTTTCTCCATTGACTTTTATTTTAAAGTTATAACACAAAGTTGGGTTATTTAAAATAAAAACCCCCTATATTTTAATACCAATAGAATGGTATAATTAAAATCCGTGAAAAATACCGCACTTCATAAATTTAATTTTTAACAGTTTCGAAAAATATGAGCGTCCAAATCTTAATGCGTATATCTACTATTTTTTTGATTAATAGGGTCATATTTCCAAAACTATAAAAGATAAATATATTAAATGTGGCATTTTTAAAACCTCTTTGAAATATCTTTGCAACGGTAATACAATATACTGGATGTTTCGTTAAGAAAATCCCGATAATGACCATATTTTCGAAACTGTTAAGAACAGATTTATTAAATGTGGTGTTTCTTATAGCTTTTAAGGAAACCTTTCTATTGGTGATAAAATATATACGGATTTAAAAAAACCCAATTTTGTGTTATAACTTTAAAATAAAAGTCAATGGAAAAATGTAGGTTTGCCCCTGAATTTTACTTAAAAATCCCTAAAACTTTTCAATTTACAATTTTTAACTATCTCCAATATTAAGCGACTTACAAGTGCCTGGCCAAATTGACAGAATTTGAAAAACACTCTGTATCTCCAAAACAAATTAAGTTAGTCATGGTTAAAATCGAGGTTGCGCAATCAGATTTACTCTATGCCTTTTAGGTTTTGATGTACCCTGCAAGGTCGTTGAAGAAGCGCCAACCTGTATGTATAAGGATCTCCTTTTTTTTTTCTAAATCATTTTAAGCATAAGCGTAAGTAGATAGTACCCTTCACTCCACATTTCAGGTTTCCAAACCAACCTCTCAATCCGACTTGGAAAGCAAACGCAAGGCGATGCAGATATCTCTTTCACAGGATCTCAATTTGATATTGGATTGGGGCGCCAAAAATCTCGTTCAATTTAATGCATCCAAAACACAATCGTGTTCCTTGTCGCGAAAAAAATCAACACTCATCCTTTGCTTATGAGTGGCCAGGGTTTTGCAGAGCGGGGACACATTTAACCTTGTGGGCATCACATTTGAAAATAACCTTAACTGGCATAAACACATTGTATCTATAGCCACCGCGGCTTCAAAAAAGCTTGGATTTCTTTTCCGAGCCAAAAAGTATTTTTCTCCTTCCAATTTATACACTTTGTATGTGTCCCAAATTCGACCCTTTCTGGAATATTGTTCTCATGTCTGGAGAATGGCATCCCCTACAACCCTCAGCATTCTTCATACCATTCAAAGAATGGCTGTTCGTTTTATTAATGATCCTTTACTTACTCAAAGACTTCCTTCTCTTGCCCATCGTCGAGCTGTGGGAGATTTATCGCTCTTCTATAGATACTTTTACGGCTTCGGCTTCGACGAATTATCCAGTATAGTTCCTCCTCTGGCAGCTCCCAACAGAGAAACACGTGGTGTCGCGCGTATGCATCCCTATACAGTTCAATTGGACAGGCCCCGAACTTCCCATTTCGTTTGTTCTTTTATCCCTAGAGTTTCTAGACTGTGGAACCTGCTGCCAGCGGAGGTCTTTCCTTCCCCCAAATCTTCAAGATTTAAGTCCCGTGTTAACAAACTTCCTCTTACCTCGCTTAAGACACCCACGGTACGTTAGTATTTAGGCTTTCAGCCTTCGTGGATTGTCTGAAGATAAAAAAAAGCATGGATCAGTTTTTGTTACTTAACATTAAACTTTTATAAATTATACTGGTTAAGCAAATAGGTATTGGGATATCGGCCATTAAAGCAACAACAAAGGATGTATGTGAGTAATCCAATCAGAAATGTTTACAAGCGGGTATTCACGTCACTGTTTCTTTTTCTTGCATTGCCTATGTGTTAAGATATTAAGCTGGATCGGTTTATTTTATTTTTATCTTAAAGGATTTAATCGTACTAAACTCCTTATGTTAAAAAAATTAATATAAAAATAATCTTTTCTAATTCTCCCTTACTGCAGAAAGGGGACATGTCGATCAATCAAAAATGACAGCTACGTCATTAATTTTCTTATATGTCGTTTTAGATAAAATATCATAAACAATTTGGTGAAAAGAAAATTAAAAGCCTAAGACATTTTTAAAATAGGTTACACAGTATTTTGTGTCTCCTGAATATTTTTTTAAAATGTAACATGTCCTCTTTCTGTAATAAATAATTCATATGTTAAACGATTTTATTATACTAAAAGCTAAAAATAATTCGGTAATGTTCAAGCTACCAGATCGTACCAATCTTCTCATCAATCTGGAGTTTTGATCAAAAAAAAAATCGTTAGGCGTAGCGTATCCAGGGTAAATATTATGATAGAAATTTCAATTGCCAGACGATTTTATTATTTGTCTAATTAATACCCCAGATTGATGAGAAGATTGGTGCGATCTTGTAGCTAGAACTTACCTAATTATTTTTAGCTTTTAGTATAATAAAATCGTTTAACATATGAATCGATAATTACAGAAAGGGGACATGTTACATTTTTTACAAATATTTAGAAGACACAAAACACTGTGTAACTTATTTAAAAAATGTATTAGGCTTTTAATTTTTTTTTCACTAAATTGATATTGACATTTTACATATAGCGACACATAAAATAATCAATTTAGTTTTATTGGCGTAGCTGTCATTTTTGATTGATGGACATGTCCCCTTTCTGCAGTAAGGGGAACTAAAAAGATTATTTTTATATTAAATATTTCTTTTTAACAAAAGGAGTTTTGTACAGGGTGGCGCGGCGCCTCTCCTTGTTTTTACCTCTGGACAAACCACGAAGGCTAAAAGCCTAAATACTAACGTACCGTGGGTGACTTTAGCAAGGTAAAAGGGAGTTTGTTGACACGAGACTTAAATATTTGAAGATTTGGGGGAAGGAAATACCTCCGCGGGCAGCAGGTTTTACAACCTAGAAACTCTAGGAATAAAAAACGAACAAAGTGGGAAGTTCGGGGCCTGTCCAGTTGGACCGTATAGGGATGCATACGCGCGGAACCACGAGTTTCTCTGTTGGGAACCGTAAGTGGAGGAACTATACTTAACCATAAAAAACACGTTTGAAGCACAAAAACCAAAAGAGAGGTTGGTGCATGTGGGGCAAGGGGAAAGAAAAACGGAGAAGCTCAGGTGCATAACATTTTCCGTCTCTGGAACGCCATAAAGTAGAACCAAATGCTCCTGAGCTACTCGGGAGCGCTCTATTTGCGTCACTGGAAAACCACTCTGGTTTATGTCTTTTCAAAGTTTTCAATTTTAAAACATACCTATACAATCTCGCCACAAATAAATTACCAATTATTTATTTGCTTTCTTTACCTAACTTAAAAAATTGACACTTTAAAATTTTACAGGTCAGTGTAGCTTTGTTAAAAGCTTTTTAAAATGTTCAAACAAACTTACTTAGTTCTTCTGCTAATGGATCCATTATTTATACTCGTAAACACAATTTACCTTTTTTGTATCTTTCTTAAAAAACAATGTGTAATAGACAGAGCCGCCGAGACCCATGTCATGTTTTGGTACAAGCAAAAGATACGGGCCCTCTTAAAATCTTATCCAAAAAAGTTAACAATAAAAAAGATTCTCACCTACCACGAAACTACAGGGTGATAAAACTTAAGTCTGTACTTGGCTCTCTAGTTATCTATCTGATCCTGATCGACGTATATCAGTTATTGTGGACGGCCATTCTTTCAGCTTTCACCAAGTAAATGCTGAAGTCCCTCAGGGCTCAGTTCTGGCGCCAACATTGTTTCTTCTTCACATCAACGACCTTCTCTCGTCCACAACTAATTCCATTCATAGTTTCGCCGACGATAGTACACAATAAACACATTGTATCTATAGCCACGGCAGCTTCAAAAATGCTTGGATTTCTCTTTCGAGCCAAAAAGTGTTTTTCCGCTTCTAATTTATACACTTTATATGTGTCCCAAATCCGACCTCCCTTGGAATATTGTTCTCATATCTGGGGCATGGCTTCCCCCACAACCCTAAGCATTCTTGATTCTATTTAGAGAAGAGCTATTCGTCTCATTAATGATCCTTCACTTACAGAAAGGCTTCGCCTGGCCCATCGTCGGGCTGTGGGGGACCTATCGCTTTTTATAGGTACTTCCATGGCTTCTGCTCTGAAGAATTGTCCAGTATAGTTCCTCCACTCACGGTTCCCAACAGAGAAACTCGTGGTTCCGCGCGTATGCATCCCTATATGGTCCAACTGGACAGGCTCCGAACTAAGAGGTCTCTTTGAGAAAAATGGACGACTTTTTTCCAATATTAAAAATTGGATAAATCACATGTTGACTTTTTTAAAATTCTTAAATAGATCTTACAAATGGTAATATAATATACAGTGTGTTTCAAAAAAAAGTAATTTTTTTTGTAATAAATTAAAAACGCAATGTTCAATTGTTTTTCTGTTAATCAGCGAAAGAAAATACTACAATTTCACTAATTTAACCGACATCGTCTACTCAATAATAAAGAAGTTAGCAATAGTGCCGACTTAAGTTTGATTACCCTGTATATTCTCTATTTCTTTGTAATCAAATTCATTTCCTGTTATTCCTTGAAGTCCTTTATCCCGCACGGGCCCTTCTTTTGCTTCGGGTCAGGTAATTTGTACCTCCTTCAACGCCCTTTCGTCGAGTCCAGTAATGGATACCATTAGGAAACTAAAGTTCTTGTTAAAGTTATTTGAGCGAGTTCATTTTTCAAGATTAAAAAGCTATTTGGACAAAAAATTCTTTTAATTATTGGAAAGAAACTTATGAAACTATACGAAAATATCGTTTAACCAACAGAAGGTTGTGAAATATCTAGAAAGAACTTGGGTTAATAATTTAGCTTACTTTTTTTGGTTTAGACAGGTAGTAGGGTAGAAAAAAAACGTGGATGTCGACATTAGGTTTGCAAATTAAAAATGTTTAATTAATGGTAAAGGGGCCAAAAGGGGGATTTCGGACAGCGCGTTAGATTATTATACCGAAGCAGGGCCGGCTGGTGCATAAGAGCTGCAGTGCTGCAGAACCACCAGAATTTTTAAGCTGCTTGGTATTTTTTATAACATTTAATTCATCATTTTACGATTAAAATATTAAATATCCATTAAAACAAAACTAAAATAACCAGTTTCCGGCCGAGAACTCTAGTATAGTAGGCACACGCATCTTCACCCAGTGACGACGCATCATAGATTACTGCGCAGTGAACCATCTTAAATAATACTCAGTCTCTCGTGACGTTATTGCATTGACTAAACTGAGCGATTCTTTTCGGTGCGCCGCACGATTGTTTTAATTTCTTATATGCCGAATGCACTTGACGTCAGGCAAAATTTAGCTGCTAAAATACGTAAATTTTGGTTATTTTTGTGCGGCATTCGCTGTAGCACTTTACAGGTTATTTAGACATTTTTTATATCGCGCGTGTGAAAGTCGACAAGTTTATATTTTTATTCGTATTTGGTTGTGTGTTTAGTGTTTATAAACAATGGATGTGGTGCATAATTTAGTGAACGTTAAACGATTTTTTAAATATTCATATGAAGAGAAACTTGAACTAAAAACTAGTGGTAGACCGATACCGGACATCGTGAGAAGACTGTAGACTATTAAATGGTAGTTCACCACTTTTAAAATTTTTAATACAAAATAATTTAGAAAGCACTTTCAAAGCATGTCGGTATCCGGTGCGTCGGCGGATTTTCTATCAGTTTCCAGGCTTCCTGGCTGGCTGACCGGGAATGAAACTGGGTGAGTGTGGGTTTGCTGGATAGGTAGAACCGTGCTGCGACTAATGCGACTAGCCCCATGGCTGGTCAGTGGTTGGAACTCGTGCGAGTGGCTTTTCAAGTGGCTGTCTAGACTGATGGTTTCTTTCGTATGTTTGGCTGCTCCTTCTTCAGTAAAATACCCCTGGGTCTCATGCCTGCTTGCTTGGTTAACCAGTGTTTCAAGGTATTTTCTTTTCCTTTGTAACCTTCTTTTTATGGTACGGGTCTTGGTGGTTGGAGGCCTGTCCTCCTTCGGAACGGTCTTATTTTCTTTCAGCTTGATGTATTTTAACAATTCCTGCACTAGCACGTTGTTTTTGTGCCGACTTGCAGGGCGGTGGCTCGCAGCCTCCACCGAGCTTTGTGCTAGTCGAAGGGGATGGTCTACGGATGTTAGGTTGACCACCCCTGACGTCGGTTCGGCAGGGCGGCTTCCTGGGGATGCCACCGAGCCGAAGCCAACGGAGCCAAGTCCAGGCTGTGTTGCCATGCCAAGGTTTCGTACCAAGGCGGCACTAAAACGGAGTTGATTTGTATCTTTTTGTTTTGGTTTTATTTTTAGGTTTGTTGAGAAATTAAACAATTGAATTTAAATAAATAAAGTGTTTATTTAAACTTCGACTTTACTTTTTACAGGAAATGTTTTTACTGACTAGACCCTGGTTACAAAATCACTTTGTTTGAAACTTATTAATCACAAAATAATAATTTTCTTTCACAAAGAAAAATCATTTATACTTTAAACCCAGTTTATACAGTTTAAGTTTCAAGGCAAAAGCTTCCCAAGATTTCCCTTATTTTATCCGGAAGTTTTGATCCCTGGAACCTTAACTTTACATGCCCCTTAAAACTTAGAACTCCCTAGCTCTAAAATAAACATGTGAACCCCCACGCTTAAGTTCTCCCACTTAAGACCCTGTGGAGTCCGTCCACAAAAACCCAGTGAACCCCCACGCTTAAAGCTCTCCCGCTTAAGACCTGTGGAGTCCGTCCACTAAAACAACAACAACACTAGGCACCCCGTTAAGTCCGTTCCCTGACCTCAACTCCCTTTAATTTATCCGAAAACAAACGGCCCCTGCCGCGGTCACCCTTTTGCCTTACACCCTTCACTGTATAAACACTTTACAAAATAGTAAATCACAATTTACAAAAACAGTTAAACTTTACATCAAAAGAAATCAAAATATTTAAAAATATTTAAAATATTTAAAAATAACCAAATACAAATCAAAACCGGTAAAGTACCACTTTGTTACTCACCCGGGCACACCAACTAAGCTGGTTCTCACTGAAGCACTGAACTGAACTGACTGGAATTGCGTGACACCTCCCCCTTAGATTGCACTTCGGTATCCATTTCTGGATGCGGAAGTGAAATCGAGAAAGGAAAACGCAATTCCACAAATTCCCAGCTTTGCGGTTTACAAATTTTCAAAAGTTTACAAAATTAAATTTTACAAAGTTAAATTTTACAAAGTTACATTTTTTTACAGCCTTACTAAACTACTTAACCTAACAGTCTTCTCTAGACTTCTTGTCTTGCACGTATTCTGCCAACTCGCTGTCCCCAATTCCAAATTGGATACGTCTCGCATGGTTACCATAAACCAGTTCTAACGGTGTTGCTCCACACTTCATCCTACGGCTTCTCGTTGCTTTTAGCCATGGCGTCACTGCTTGACTCCAATTCTGCTTCTCTTTCCTCAGCGCCCTTTCCAGGTTGTCCACTATCTGCCATTTTCCATGGTCACGCCGTTTAATTACAGTGGCGTTCGGGAACACTTCCTGGATGGCTTCCTTCATTTCGAAAATAATTGGTTCAGCTACAATGAGGGCTGGTTCTCGACCTTGAGCATCCAGCTCTCGGCTCAAAAAGCTTCTGAGTTCCGATTTGGTTGTGTTGACGACTTCTTGGCATCCAACCCATCCACTGTATATGTCGTGGTAGACAAATACTGCTTTTGTCCCCGTCCTGCGTGTCGTTCTCAGGTCGGTTATTGCGGTCAACTGAATAACTTCAAAAAGACGGACACCCTGTATATAGTCTTTTAGGGAGGTCCTCTTCGTGCGACATGTTGGACAGTTGGTCACTACTTCCTTGATCGTCTCTTGTATGCTTGGCCACCAAAAGAGTGTATTGATGGTCTCGGTGATGGTATCTTTTCCTGCGTGTCCTCGCCCATGCAACTGCGCTGCTAGTGTGGTCCTCAGACTGTCCGGCACCCATAGTCGTTTCCTTCGGTTGTCCTTGGTTTGAACAAACAGCTTGTCCGCAAACAATACGAATGGTCGGTTGTCCCCTTTTTCTTTCGTCAATTTCTTCAGCCTAACCGTGGTGTCGTCCTGCTCCTGCTCTTGTACTATTCCTTGGATCGCTGCCAGGATGGTTGACGCTGGTATTTCTTCGTCCTTCCTTGGTCTGCACCTGTTTGCCAGTTCGGATGTTGCCCATAATGTAATAGCCATTGCCTCTGTCCTCCGTGTTGTTGCCAGTTCGGGGTCTTCCAGCTTCACCTGGATTTGGGCATCCATACTACCCAATTGACTACCCAAATGCCCCTTTAGTTGGGCGCCATGATGTTGCGGGGATACTTCAACATCCTCTTCTCTTTTCTCAGGGCTCTGGTAGTCCGGGTTTGGACTCCGAGGAACCGGCGGGGATCCCCTCACTAGATCCTGGAATGGCGGCAGTGGCAAATCCAGAATCTCACGGACCTTCGGCTTGGCCTCCATACGTTGGTGGTAAGAACGTAGGGCTTCCTCTCGTGCGAGCTGTCTTTCCTGCAAAAGGTGGACCACGCTGTTGGCGAACTCGGTGGAAGGGACGAAGTCCGTATAGTACTCCTCCGGCACCCACGGTGGCGACACGGTGACTCGTACCGGCACTGGTACGAGACTCTGCTTGGTGGGGTTATAGACCTGGATGTCCTGGATGACTATCTTCGGGATGGCTGCTTCGGGCGGAAGCTCTGGATCAGTCTGGATTCCGTGACCTGGATCAGGTTGCTCTGGATCAGGGCTGAGATCCTCTGCTGACGCCAGGAGTTCATCCTGGAGCCCTTTAACATGGAGGTTGGCGAGGCTCACTATCGACGGTGGTGCTTCGGCGTTTGTCCATCTCCAATCCTGGATTCCTGGACTGACCGGGACTCGATCCTGGATTTCCTGGTTTCCTTGGTTAGGGGAAGTCTCCAGGTTGCCATTGGTGTCACTTAAACCCTCGGTCACCGTCTGGTTTGGAAGTAGTGGCGAAAGCGGATGGTCACTGTCCTCTCCTAGGGTTCCCTCTGGTTCCCATTCTAAGTCCCGTGCTACAGGTGGGTTGACCGTGCTCCTTTTCTGGACTTTTGGGTGTTGATGGGTTTGGGCCTTCACAAGGTATCCATTGGTACCGGTTTGGACTGCGGTCACTAACTCGTACGAGCGGTATGGTCCTTGGAAGGTGGCGGTGTCGGTATCCGGTGCGTCGGCGGATTTTCTATCAGTTTCCAGGCTTCCTGGCTGGCTGACCGGGAATGAAACTGGGTGAGTGTGGGTTTGCTGGATAGGTAGAACCGTGCTGCGACTAATGCGACTAGCCCCATGGCTGGTCAGTGGTTGGAACTCGTGCGAGTGGCTTTTCAAGTGGCTGTCTAGACTGATGGTTTCTTTCGTATGTTTGGCTGCTCCTTCTTCAGTAAAATACCCCTGGGTCTCATGCCTGCTTGCTTGGTTAACCAGTGTTTCAAGGTATTTTCTTTTCCTTTGTAACCTTCTTTTTATGGTACGGGTCTTGGTGGTTGGAGGCCTGTCCTCCTTCGGAACGGTCTTATTTTCTTTCAGCTTGATGTATTTTAACAATTCCTGCACTAGCACGTTGTTTTTGTGCCGACTTGCAGGGCGGTGGCTCGCAGCCTCCACCGAGCTTTGTGCTAGTCGAAGGGGATGGTCTACGGATGTTAGGTTGACCACCCCTGACGTCGGTTCGGCAGGGCGGCTTCCTGGGGATGCCACCGAGCCGAAGCCAACGGAGCCAAGTCCAGGCTGTGTTGCCATGCCAAGGTTTCGTACCAAGGCGGCACTAAAACGGAGTTGATTTGTATCTTTTTGTTTTGGTTTTATTTTTAGGTTTGTTGAGAAATTAAACAATTGAATTTAAATAAATAAAGTGTTTATTTAAACTTCGACTTTACTTTTTTACAGGAAATGTTTTTACTGACTAGACCCTGGTTACAAAATCACTTTGTTTGAAACTTATTAATCACAAAATAATAATTTTCTTTCACAAAGAAAAATCATTTATACTTTAAACCCAGTT